>ML854310.1:8920-29018 GCA_009831015.1 Picea engelmannii
GTAAATTAAGGAGTAATTTAAGGAGTAAATTAAGGAGTAATTTAAGGGGTGATTAAGGAGTAAATTAAGGAGTAAATTTAAAGAGTAAATTAAGGAGTAATTTAAGGGGTGGTTAAGGAGTAATTTAAGGAGTAATTTAAGGATTGATTTTTGAGGAAGTGAGGAATTTGAGTCTTTTAATTATTAAAAAGAAATTAATTTTGGAGAACCAGAGGCATGTGTGACAATTGGACGGCGGAGAACGTTTAGAGGGTTGTCATTAAAAATTAATTAATTAATGATTTATGAATTAGGTTAGTCTCAAAATTCTATAAAAGGAGGGGAAGGAAGGAAGAAAAGGGGGAACGATGAGCGTAACGTTACACTGCCGAGTTGTGGCTTGACGGATTGCTTGTGAGGAGTTGGGTATATCTCAGCTGTGTTTGGAGTGGTAGCTCAGCCGTGGAGGCTAGCTGAGACGTTATTCTATCTCTGGTTCTTGTGTGGCCCCTTTGCGGCTCGGGGGGCTAAGGGGGAAGAAGAGTACCCCTAGCGTTGGTTGGGAGGTACCGGTGAGCTTTCTTTGGTCGGCAAGCGGAAGCGGCACGGAGCGAGGGAAGCGGCACAGTGCGAGGGACGTCTCCGAAGCGGGCGAGTGGCAACAGTATGATTTTAAACTGGTGAAGTATAATGCATTTTGCTTTTGGTAATTTAATGTTATTGATGTTGAAATTGTGGAATTGTTATGGAATTGTATATTCGGCAAATTTCGTTTCTGCAAGATTGTGTGAGTTGTTCTGGAAATGTTTAAATTTTTACCGCCGTTTTGGCCATGAAAAGAATATAGTTTGTTGGGCGTTTTGGGAACGCATTGTAGATAGGAGGTCGTTACAGTTTTATCCTTAGCGAGGAAATGCGAAAAAAAATCATAGGTGAGACATCAGGTAATGCATTAAACATGGATAAAAGGGGAAGAAAAAAGGATTGAGGAAAGGGATTAAGGAACCATGGGAATTCTAAGAAGGGCAGATCGAAATCTAGACTGGAAAAGATAGAGTGTTGGAATTGTGGGAAGAAAAGACATCTGAAGAAAGACTATAGAGATCCAAAAAAACAAAGAGATGGACAACAAGATAAAAATAAAGAAACAAATGTAATAGGTGATGTGTTACACGATGATTTGATTCTTTATGTAGATAATATTTCTAAGTCTTGCCTAGTAGATTCAGGGGCTTCATTTCATGCCACACCCTATAGGAAAAAATTTCTAGATTATGTTCAAGGTGATTTTGGACAGGTTCATTTGGGTGATGATGCACCATGAAAATTTGTTGGAATGGGAAAGGTACAAATAAAAAAAAAGAATGGAAACAAATGGTTTTTGAAAGAGGTAAGACATGTTGCAGATCTAAGGAAAAATATAATTTCAACTGGGCAATTGGAAAGTAAAGGTTGTATATCTATATTTACATATATGGAGTGGAAGGTCACAAAAGGATCATTGGAGATATCAAAAGGAGAGAAGGTAGGTACATTGTATTTATGTACTGGTAATATTGACTCTTCTATCTCTTTAACTTCTACAGGAGTGGATACAACACTCTGGAATCATAGGCTTGGACACATGAGTGAGAAGGGGCTGCAGATACTTCACAAAAGGAAATTGTTACCCGATCTTAAACAAATTGATTTGGGTTTTTGTGAGAATTGTGTTTATGGAAAACATACAAGAGTCATATTTCTCAGAGTCAGAAAAGGAAAGAAGAGTGAAAGGTTAGATCTTGTGCATACAGATGTATTGGGACCAACTCATGTATCATCTCTTTGTGTCTCTCATTATTATGTTACATTTATTGATGATGCAATAAGAAAAACTTGGGCTTATTGCAATAAAAAAAAATATGATGTTTTTCATACTTTTAAGAAGTGGAAATATTTGGTTGAGAATGAGACAAGAAAAAGGTTGAAGTGTCTCATATCAGACAATGTAGGTGAAAATTGCAGCAAAGAGTTTAATGATTACTGTTCATACCATGTGATTCGTAGAGAGAAAACACTTCCAGGAACACCACAAGAAAATGGTGTATCAGAAAGGATGAACAAGAAAATCATGGAGCGTGCAAGGAGTATGAGATTGCATGTTGGGTTTCCCTTACAGTTTTGGACAGATGTTGGAAATAATATTGTTTAATTAATAAACAGAGGACCTTCAAGCTCTTTGGATAGTGTCATTCCATAGGAGGCATGGACAGGTAATGAGGTAAACTATTCATTTTTGAAGACTTTAAATTGTGAAGCATTTGTCCATATTGATAAATAAAATAGAACAAAGCTCAAAGCAAAATCCAAGAAATGTAACTTTATTGGATAAAGTCTTAATGATTTTGGTTATCGCTTATGGGATTATTAAAATCACAAAATCATTAGAAGTAKAGATGTCATATTCCATGAGAAGGTCATGTACAGAGATCAATTGTAGGGAAAGAAACAGGAAAAAKAAAAACGAGAATACACARTGCTTGATGAGATCACTRAAAAAGAAATTCCAAAGGTACAAGAAAATAAAAATGTACAACTATAGGAGAAATAGGTACATCAAACTCCTACAAGTGTTGTTAGAATATATACCAGGTTAATTAGACCCCATGAATGATACTCTCCTTCATTGTACTATTTATTATTGATTGATTCTGGTGAACCAAAACGTTATGAAGAGGCAATGCATGTAGACACTAAAAGGAAGTGGGAGCAAGGCATGGAAGAGGAAATGGATTCCTCGGTAAATAACCATACTTGGGACTTGGTTCAGTTTCTTGCAGGAAAAAGAGCATTGCGGAATAAATGGATTTACAGTTTGAAGGAAGAAGATGGAGGCAAAAAGTGATACAATGCTAGACTTGTTGTAAATGGGTTTGCACAAAATAAAGGTATAGATTTTGATGAAATATTTTCTCCTATTGTTAAAATGACTTCAATTAGGACTATTTTAAGTCTTGTGGAAGTAGAATATTTGCATCTTAAACAATTAGTTGTAAAAACATCCTTTCTCCATGGGGATTTGAAGGAAGAGATTTATATGCAGCAACCACAGGGGTATGAAGTCAAAGGAAAGGAAAATTTGGTATGCAGGTTAAACAAGATATTGTATGACCTAAATCAAACTCCAAGGAAGTGGTATTTTAGGTTTGACAGTATTATGATTGAACAAGGTTATAGTAGATGTCATTTTGATCACTGTGTTTATTTTAAAAGGATAGAAAATGGAAGTTATATTATCTTTCTATTGTATGTAGATGACATGCTTGTTGCAGGGTCTAATATGCATGATATAAATTTTCTCATGAAGAAATTAGATAATTAATTTGCGATAAAGTATTTGTATGTTGTAAAGAAAATCCTAGGTATGAGAATAACAAGAGATAGGAAAAATCACAAATTGACAGTGTATCAGGGTGAGTACATAGAGAAGGTGTTGGAGAGGTTTAGAATGAATAATGAAAAACAAGTTAGTACACCTTTGGCTAGCCATTTCAAACTAACTAATGAAATGCGTTCAAAGACATAGGAGGAGATAGAATACATGTTCAGGGTCCCTTATTCACACTACTACATATTGAAAAATTTGTGATGACTAATTGCGATGAAAGTACTCTTTCATCGCAAAATTCAAGAGAAAAAAATTGAATTTTTCAATTTTGTTCTAAATCCAACCCGTATTCGTCGCTCTCTCGACGGAATCAAGATTTAGTATGTTTTGCAACGATCATCAAGATAGTGGAATATTGTCTCTATTTCGACGAACATGTGTATTCATCGCAAGAGAAACTCTAACTATTGACCGTTACACTCTTTGATACTATCCATATTGACCGTTATACATTTTGACAAAGTCTAAATTGATATAATCAACATTCATCGCAAGAGAGATGATATGACCGTTACAACCATTATACTCTTTGACAAAGTGACCTAAATATAACAAATAATTAGTTATATTTAGGTCACTGCTTGTCGCAATTGCGGCAACAATGACCTAAGTTGACCTATAAATATTTTCCGATTTAAAGATGTTGTGGCAATCTTGCTATAAAAATGACGGTTCCGAAAAGGTATTTTTGTGCAAAAGTTGTGGGGAAGAATGTTGCAGAATATAATTAGAGGTGTAGAAAAAAGTAAAGCGGGTGAAAAGGGTGATGGTAGATGTTATTTCCCTTGCAAAAAATGTTACCTCATACATCCCGTAAGAATTTTAATAGCAACAACTACAAAACATTGTAGGAAATATGGGCACATTTATGGCAGATCGAATGAATATCGTCCCATGGTAATTATCTATATATTCATTATTTGTTTTTATATTGTCAATTTTATATAAAATTATATATATGTATATATATTTTTTGAATGTTTGTTATAGTATACACTAATTTTTCATGATTGTTTGTAATTATAAATTTAGAGTTTCCCTCTAACTTTCCGCAAAATATTGCACCAAGTAGTAGTAGAAATGATGTTGTACAAGCTGAGGAACATCATGACCAAGCAAATGAGAATCTCATGGAAGAAGATGATGGGACAAATCAGGTTAATGATCCCATGGAAGAAGATGATGGGACAAATCAAATGATCCAAGATTTGTTTTTGCAATCGGATGAGGATGGGGACAGCGTTGGTATTTATGATGAACCTCTATTAGAAAAGGAAAATAAACGACTTTATGAAGGATCAAGAGCAAACATTATCTCCACTACATTGTTGCTAGTGATCTTAAAGGTTATGAATAATTTGTCGAACACTTGTATGACACAGATCCTAAGGTATGCAATATGTTTCATCTCATATTATACATAAATGTTGATTTTTTTCTATTTTTTTTTAGTGTTAACTAATGTGTAAAATAAGAATGCATTTTTTACAATTAATATTATTTACATTAACTAGTTATTTGTTATGTTGTAGATTGTTAGGTGAATTTTTGTTACCATCGTCAAATATTTTACCTCACACATATCAAGGTTTGCATGCCATTATGAAAGACATTGGAATGGATTTTCAAACTATAGATGCATGTCCTAATGATCATATTATATATTATGGAAAACATGCTTCGAAAATAGAATGTCTGCAATGTCTTATCAGTAGATATCAAACCGATCAAGTAACAAAAAGGGTGCCTCGAAAGGTTATTTTCCATATTCCCATAATTCCACGTTTGCAGTGATTGTTCAAGTGTGAAAGCATAGCACAATTTATGGATTACCATGCACATAACAAAAGTGGAGATGGTGTTCTTCGAATGCCTTTCGATGGTTCTGCATTTAGGGAAATTGAGGAAAAATGGGCAGATTTCAAAGATGAACCTCGTAATGTTAGGGTTTCATTGGCAGCTGACGGTGTTAATCCATTCAGAGAGCTTAGGTCTATTTACTCAGTGTGGCCTATTTTTGTTATCAACAATAACATTCCTCCTTGGATGTCAATAAAGAGGGAGCACATAATGTTGACAATGATTGTTCCAGGTATTTGTTTACATTAATTTTTTTAATGTAACATTTTCGTTTGTTTCAATTTTTGCATAATATTTTTTTTTATTTACTTATATATATTACATTTTTCCCGCAAAAAATTACACTAATTATATTAAAAATATAATTTTTCATACAACCTCGACAAATAAATGACAGTTCCCAATGGGCAAATAGTCTACTAATCTCTCTATAAGAGGGATGAGACAGCTCCTCCATACAATGACCATCACAATCATTATAAAAAAGGATATATCCTCAAAAGAACTAAACATCACAATCCTGTGCTAAACAATACAGAGAACCCCTACTCAACATATGCAGTTAGAAAATATCAAAATGCTAGACATTTCTAGCAGCCACTCCATCCCAGGAATGATAAAAAAATCTTCCGCTCACAGTCGTAGGGACTTTTTAGATAAAATATCTGCCTCCACATTTTTCTCTCTGTAAATGTGTTGAAAGTGAATAATCCTGAAGGTGGAGGCCAATTCATTAGTTTTATTTTTCCATCCTTCAATATTTATGGCCCGAAGGTTTGATTTTTTTTTTAACCAGTGAATTATTACTTTAGAATCACCGAATAACTGAATATCGATGATATCTAAATGCTTGGCAATAAAAA
The DNA here is from genome assembly GCA_009831015.1 of Picea engelmannii. Classification (NCBI taxonomy): domain Eukaryota; kingdom Viridiplantae; phylum Streptophyta; class Pinopsida; order Pinales; family Pinaceae; genus Picea; species Picea engelmannii. Next base: position 15,050 of record ML854310.1, read on the forward strand.
GTGTATCCCACGCTCCCATCAGCTCCACTTTGGTGTTTGATCCCGCCCCACAATTTAAAAACCATCTATATTCCATTGATGAGCACAACTTAATAACACTTCCTGCCCCACAATTTGTGCGTCTCTGAAGCTCCATCAAAAAAGGCCACTGAACAACCATTAATCCTATTTATAGAATTTACTCTTAAATTTTGTTCTTTTTCGATCATGGAAACATTCCCAAGAGCGCCCAAGGCCTTGTGGGAAGTCACCCTAGATGTTATGTTCTTACCTTCAAAGAGGATTTTTTTATGGTCTAGCCAAATGTGCCAGCAAACTAGCAAAGGGGGATTTTTTGAATATCCAGGCTTGTTGTTCCACTCATCCATACACTCATTAAAAGTATTTCCATACCACTAGGATCTCAAATTTAGCATCTGCATACAATGAAGCCATACCTCCTTTGAAAATGGACAATGAATAAAGATATGTGGAATGTCTTCATCATGATTCTTGCACAGAAGACAGTAACCTAGACCTGTCCATCCTTTTGAATGTAGGTTGTCCCATGTGAGTAACTTGTTCTCCACATTATATTATTATAGTAATTATGTGTAATTTCAAACAATTAGGTAAGTACCAAGTTAAAGATATGAATGTATATATCAAGCCTCTTATCGACGAGCTACTAAAGTTATGGGTTGGCATCGCAATGTATGACATATGTAAACCAATCAGGGAGAAAAAATTTAAATTTCATGGAATACTTTTATGGACAATTGATGATGCCCCTGGACTAACACATTTTTGTGGTATGTAGCACTCTAATATTTCTCTTTAATACTATATAATTTTTTAATGCTATCATGGTGCATGTTTAATTTTAAATAATCTCATCGTATAATTGACATTAATCCATTTGTTGCATGTCTTCAAACAAAGGGTAGATTTGCATGTCCAGTTTGTGGCCCTAAGATGAAGTATCGTCATTCAAAAAGTTTAGGAAAGGTGGTGTTTGATGAGTATAGGCACCTCCTCCCTAAGAACCATAGGTATCGTACTACTGTAAAACATCATTTCAATGGGAAAGAAGAGACTGGTTTAAAACCAAAAAGAATGACACCTCACCTATGGAGGTTGGAATATAATAGAAATCGTCAAGGTACTCAATTTATTTATTTATCATATATCATGTAATGTTTTGAATGTTTATTTTAATCATTGAATTTATTTTACCGTATTTGATAATTATGTTTGTGATTTCTTTTATGCTTCATGAAGGTCACCATCATCATGGAAGTATTAATAATGGGCTTCCACGAGGAATGAAATGTTATCCCATTCAATTCATGAGGTTTCCCTACTATGAGGAGCTAAAAATAGCTCATTTGTTTGATACAGTGCATATCAGGAAGAATGTGACAGAAACGTTATGGCAAATCATAGATGGTAGGAGGGACAAAGAAAAAATTGTCAAAATCTGTACTGACATTCAGGAAGCCAATCATGCAATGTGAAGTGTGATCCAATATTCAAATAGATCATATAGAGTACTAGACCAAAATAACCTTCCATGGTTATTAACATAGCAACAAAGCAATGATGTAAAATAGGTCATTCAAAGAATTAAATTTTCCACGGGTTTTGCTTCAAACATAAATAATATCTTAATGAAGAAAGGTGAATTTGGTGGGGTAAAAACACATGATTGACATACCTTCATTAAGGTAATAATTTTTCTATACATATTTATATATATTGGCCTTATTCATCTTTTATTTTTTTTATTTTTTTTGTCTACTTTGGTCGAAACAAATAACGATTCATTTTTTTGTTACAGTATGTTCTACCTCTATCTCTCCCAAACGACTTTGACAACAATGTCAAATAAGTTATATATGATCTTCGAAAATACATGAGGTAAGTAGTTGTGATTTATATGCAAAATGTTCTTTCAAACTATTGTTGTACTTAATGACACGTGTTTTACTTGTAATGTAATATATTATATTATGTTATGTTGAAACATGTTATTTTCTTGTGTCATGATATCATGTAGATGGTTGTCATTTAAATAAATCCATGAAGCTGATATAAAGTATTGGAAGAGGGAAATTCCTCATCTAATGTGTGAACGAAAAAAGTATATACCTCCAACATTTTTCAATGCACAAGTACACTACCTCATACACCAAGTTGAGGAAATTGAAATTTGTGGACCTATTAACACAAGGTCAATGTGGATGGTGGAGAGGCACTTGAAATCATTGAAGACGTTGGTTAGACAAAGAGCACGCCCTGAGGGTTCTATGGTGGAGGGATATATGGTATATCAATCCATGGTGTATATTAGTTAGTATCTTCCTAAATTAGCAGTGCCAACTATGCATGCAATGGATTGCATTTGGGATGTGAACTCCATCAAAAAATATGAAGATCAGAAGCATCTTTTGGGGAAAGGTATAATGAAAAAAATGAGAGGTAATATATTAATAATTATGGAGATTTATATTAATAATCCATATAAATTTTAATTTTTTGTGTATATGATTATACTCATTAATATATTAATATAATTTATTTCATAAATTATTAATATTTATAACCTGCATATTGGACATTATAACTAATATTTAATATTGGTGAATTATGATTTTTTGATTCAGTTTCTCAAGAGTGGGATGCACTACATTTATACATTGCAAATGATCTTGATTGGATGAATGTATGGATTGAAAGATGTAAAAAACATAATGGAGGTAGGTTATCATGGCAAGGACTATTTGAATTGGTTAGAGAAGCTTGTTGTAATGAAGATGCCGATGTTACGCAAAGGGAAATTGATTTAGCATATGGTTTGAAATATGGACAGGTAAGCAAATTCACCCATTTTATTCAGTTATTTTATATTATATTAATGTGACTACATGTGTACTTTATTTTTCAGATACTTTTGAAGTTATATAAATATATATGTTAATTTATTAATTGACAATGCATCTTTTACATATCTGGCATATTGTAGTTGAAACACCACAAGGCTATGTGGTGCAATGGTCGTAAATTTCGCATCAAACAATTGGATGAAACCAGGAAAACTTATGATAGTGGGATAACTACAGTATTCCAGGTCACTAATGTTTCCTCTAGGAGTGAAAAACATCCCCAAGAATCTGGGAATAGATACTATGGGTATTTAAATGATATACTTGAGTGTGACTTTAATTCCTTCAAATTAGTTATGTTCGATGTCAAATAGTATAGGTTACGAATGCATGAACGTGATGAGGAAAGAATTGTTATTCAACATGCCAACAGATTTCCAATGATTAAAACAACGGTGTTTGAAAGAGGACATGATCACTATGTTTTTCCAACCCAATGTGAACATGTATTTTACTCAAATGTTCCAGGTGAGAGGGATTGGTCATTTTTTGTTAGATATGATCCAAGAAGAAGGCCAATTAAGTATACTCATTTACAGGAATAAGATGATATTGAAGATCAAGAAGATGATTCGAGAGATCAGACAAAGCTAGAAGATCATGTAGGGTCGACAGATGAAGAATACGAAGGAGATCATGATCCAGGCATAGGAGACAATATTTCAATTCTTGATGATGATGTCGATGAAAATCTGCTCGAAAACGACATTGATGATGCTGATGATATCATCAATCCTTTCAACACCATTTTTGAACTGGATGATGATACAGATGTCGAGTTCCATGAAGAAGATCAAGATGCAGAATAAGGATGATTACACAAATGTTCAGGTTGGATTAGGTACATGACTATATAATATTTTAATTTGTATGAATTATTCTCTTAAAATAATTTACTTATAATGTCATGGGTTAATTACATGTTTTTAATTTTTATGCGACATTTTTATATCCTATGTTACATGTTGTTTAATTATTATGTGAAACCTAAAAATAGTTTCMAATATACTAAAGTACRTGGTAGACTAAAAATATCATTTAGAAACACATAATTTCATGTACYTTCATTAATTTTTGTTTTTGTAGTTTCTATGCATGAATCTTAATAGGWYGTTGCTTTCGATTATTTTCTATTTTATAGATTAGGTTTTGGGGATCAATTGAGAGTGATGTGAGGGGGAGGGGAGGGGACATATGAGCTTCCACCTTCACGTGGTTGGCCTTGTTCAGTAGAGGATAAATTATTCTTGAAACAAAGAGAAGCTCTTTCATTTTTATACCATCATGATCGTATAAGATTTCATCAATATTTTTGTCATAGTATTGCATCAATGAAGTTTCAATGAACGTGTTTATCATTTCTATAGAATTTTTGTTGAAACCCTAATTTTCTTTCAAAGTACACAATTTGTTTGATGCAAGTTTTAAGTTTGCATCACTATTTCTTCATTTTTCTTTCAGGTTCTACATTAATGTATATACAATGTATCTGTTTCATAGTTGTGATGAAAAATCCCTCTTTTTCAATGATTTCTTAATCAATGCCATAAAAATAGTCCCTTGTAGTACAATATGCAAGGATTTTTGTAATGTCGAACGAATTTTACAAGGAACAAGGAACGAAAATTGTATGAGGACTAGACACTGGCAATAGTGACCTGTGAATGGGGCCAACGTTAAAATTTTTTCAAACTGTTTATGTATGCACTGAAATTCGACATGGATAGACTATTCACATGCCTTAACGATATGGGAGAGCTTATGGACTCAAATTTGACTCACACGCCCACTTTATTCCATCATCAATTCATCACGTAAACCATAAACCCTAATTTTCTTTCAAAGTACATAATTTGATTGAAGCAAGTTTTAAGTTTTCGTCAGTCTTTGTTCATTTTTCTTTCAGGTTCTACATTAATGTATATACAATGTATTTGTGTCATATTTGTGATGAAAAAACCCTCTTTTTCATTGATTTCTTAATCAACACCATAAAAATACTAGAGGCGGGCAATAGTGACATCTGAATGAGGCTAATGTTGAAATTTTTTCAAACTATTTCTGTATGCGTTGAAATTTTACATGGATAGACTATTCACATGCCTTAACGATATGGGAGGGTTTATGGACTCAAATTTCACTCACACACCCACTTTATTCCATCATCATATCATCATGTAAACCATAAAATCTATTTTCCATATGTTCTAGTAGATATGTTAATGATTCCAAATTTCATATTTGTATTTGACTCAAGGTCCAGCTAGCTAGAAAAGTATCAAATTTTAATTTCAAGTTGATAAACCAAATATGGAATGAATCCAAGAATCATTTCATATTGTTGCAAGAGAGACGAATGTAAATAATCTTGTGATGAATTAGTTATACTATCGACGAAAAAAGTTCGTCGATAGTATAACTAATTCGTCTCAAGAATGTGTCTAATTTGAATGGTGTTACATGGTTTGCAAGGAGTGTAGGAATTATATGGTACAATGTAGTGTAGTATATAAGAACAATCTCTATTCCAAACCTCAAAATGGATAGTTACATATCTTATTCATAACACAAATATTCTTTGTATGTTTCCTTTGTGGTGGCTCAAGCCCTCAATACACATGATGCATGACAATGAAATGTAACAATTTCACTATTGAATGATAGTGTTATGTCACCCATGGTTAAGGAAATAAAATAAGGTTATTAGGTCCTATTTGAATCTTCTTATAATTGAGATTCGTTACAGAGTCCTTGAAAAAAGACAAAAGACTTATGTAGAAGATATTTGATCTTTGTGTGGGACATTTTATGCCATTAGTATGTTTTGTACAAAAATAACGGATCTTGGGGACTACACCTACATGTTCAAGTAACAAGAAAAAGGGAACAAGGAACAAGGAATGAGTAACAAGGAACAAGGAACAAGGAACGAAAATTGAACTAGGACTAGACATCGACAACAATGACCTGTGAATGGGGCCAACGTTGAATTTTTTTCAAACTATTTCTATATGCACTGTAAATTTTCATGGATAGAATTTTTTCATGCCTTAACGATAAAGGAGGGTTTCTGGACTCAAATTTGACTCACACACCCACTTTCTTCGATCATCAATTCACCATGTAAACCATAAACCCTAATTTTCCTTCAAAGTACACAATTTGGTTGACGCAAGTTTTATTTTTTCATCAGTCTTTCTTCATTTTTATTTCAGGTTCTACATTAATGTATATAAAATTTATATGTGTCATAGTTGTGATGGAAAATACCTCTTTTTCGTTGATTTCTTAATCAACACCATAAAAATACTAGAGGCGGGCAACAGTGACATGTGAATGGGACCAACATTGAAATTTTTTCAACTTGTTTATGTATGCATTGAAATTTGACATGGATAGACTATTCACATGACTTAACGATATGGGAGGGTTTCTGGACTCAAATTTCACTCACACACCCACTTTCTTCCATCATCATATCATCATGTAAACCATAAACCCTATTTTTCATATGTTCTAGTAGATATGTTAACGATTCCAAATTTCATATTTGTATTTGACTCAAGGTCCATCTAGCTTGAAAAGTACCAAATTTTAATTTCATGTTGATAAACCAAATATGAAATGAATCCAAGCATCATTTGATATCGTCGCAAAAGAGATGAATGCAAATAATCTTGTGACAAATTAGCTATACTATTGACGAAAAAAGTTTGTCGATAGTATAGCTAATTCGTCACAAGAATGTGTCTAGTTTGAATGGTGTTACATGGTTTGCAAGGAGTGTAGGGATTATATGGTGCAATGTAGTGTATTCTATAAGAACAATCTCTATGCCAAACCTCAAAATGGATATCACCATATCTTGTTCATAAGACAAATATTCTTTGTAGGATTCCTTTGTGGTGGTTCAAGCCCTCAGTACACAAGATGCATGACAATGAAATGCAAAAATTTTTCTATTGAATGATAGTGTTATGTCACCCATGGTTAATTAAATAAAATAAGGTTATTAGGTCCTATCTAAATCTTCTTATAATTGAGATTCGTTACAAAGTCCTTGAAAAAAGACAAAAGACTTATGTAGCGGATATTTGATCTTTGTGTGGGACATTTTATGCCATTAGTATGTTTTGTACAAAAATAATGGATCTTGGGGACTACACCTACATGGTCAAGGAACGAGGAACAAGGAACAAGGAACAAAGAATGAAAATTGAACTAGGACAAGACATCGGCAACAGTGACCTGTGAATGGGGCCAACGTTGAAATTTTTTCAAACTAATTCTGTATTCAATGAAATTTTTCATGGATAGAATATTCACATGCCTTAACAATATGGGAAGGTTTCTGGACTCAAATTTGGCTCACACACCCACTTTATTCCATCATCAATTCATCATGTAAACCATAAACCCTATTTTTCTTTCAAAGTACACAATTTGGTTGACGCAAGTTTTAAGTTTTCATCAGTCTTTCTTCATTTTTCTTTCAGGTTCAACATTAATGTATTTACAATGTATATGTGTCATAGTTTTGATTAAAAATCCCTCTTTTTCATTGATTTCTTAATCAACACCATAAAAATACTAGAGGCGGGCAACAGTGACATGTGAATGGGGCCAACATTGAAATTTTTTCAAATTGTTTTTGTATGCATTGAAATTTGACATGGATAGACTATTTACATGCCTTAACGATATGGGAGGGTTTCTGGACTCAAATTTCACTCACACACCCACTTTCTTCCATCATCGTATCATCATGTAAACCATAAACCCTATTTTTCATATGTTCTAGTAGATATGTTAACGATTTCAAATTTCATATTTCTATTTGACTCAAGGTCCATCTAGCTTGCAAAGTATCAAATTTTAATTTCAAGTTGATAAACCAAATATTAAATGAATCCAAGAATCATTTGATGTCACCACAAGAGAGGCGAATGTAAATAATCTTGTGACGAATTAGTTACACTATCGATGAAAAAAGTTCATCAATAGTATAGCTAATTCGTCACAAGAATGTGTCTAATTTAAATGGTGTTACATGGTTTGCAAGGAGTGTAGGGATTATATGGTGAAATTTAGTGTATTCTATAAGAAAAATATCTATGCCAAACCTCAAAATGGATAGTACCATATCTTGTTCATAAGACAAATATTCTTTGTATGTTTCCTTTATGGTGGCTCAAGCCCTCAGTACACATGATGCATGACAATGAAATGTAACAATTTGACTATTGAATGATAGTGTTATGTCACCCATGGTTAAGGAAAGAACATAAGGTTCTTAGGTCCTATTTGAATCTTCTTAGAATTGAGATTCGTTACATAGTCCTTGAAAAAAGACAAAAGACTTATGTAACAGATATTTGGTCTTTGTGTGGGACATTTTATGCCATTAGTATTTTTTGTACAAACATAATGGATCTTGGGGACTACACCCAATGAATGAGGAATAAGGAACAAGGAACAATGAACAAGTAACAAGGAACAAGGAACAAGGAACAAGGAACGAAAATTGAACTAGGACTAGACACCAACAATAGTGACCTGTGTATGGGGCCTTGAATTTTTTTCAAATAGTTTTTGTATGCACTAAAATTTTTCATGGATAGACTATTTGCATTCCTTAACAATATGGAAGGGTTTCTGGACTCAAATTTGACTCACACACCCACTTTATTCCATCATCAATTCAACATGTAAACGATAAACCCTAATTTTCTTTCAAAGTACACAATTTGGTTGACACAAGTTTTACGTTTTCGCCAGTATTTATTCATTTTTCTTCTAGGTTCTACATTAATGTATATACAATGTATATGTTTCATAGTTGTGATGAAAAATCCCTCTTTTTCATTGATTTCTTAATCAACACCATAACAATACAAGAGGCGGGCAACAGTGACATGTGAATGGGGCCAACGTTGAAATTTTTTCAAACTATTTCTGTATGCATTGAAATTTGACATGGATAGAATATATGCATGCCTTAATGATATGGGATGGTTTATGGACTCAAATTTCACTCACACACCCTCTTTCTTCCATCATCATATCATCATGTAAACCATAAACCATATTTTTCATATGTTTTAGTAGATATGTTAATGATTCCAAATTTCAAATTTGTATTTGACTCAAGGTCCAGCTAGCTTGCAAAGAATAAAATTTTAATTTCAAGTCGATAAACCAAATATGAAATGAATCCAAACATCATTTGATATCGTCGCAAGAGAGACGAATGTAAATAATCTTTCGACGAATTAGCTATACTATCGACGAAAAACGTTCGTCGATTTTCGTCGATAGTATAACTAATTCGTCACAAGAATGTGCCTAATTTGAATGGCGTTACATGGTTTGCAATGAGTGTATGGATTATATGGTGCAATGTAGTGTATTCTATGAGAACAATCTCTATGCCAAACCTCAAAGTCGATAGTACCGTATATTTTTCATAAGACAAATATTCTTTGTATGTTTCCTTTGTGGTGGCTCAAGCCCTCAATACACATGATGCATGACAATGAAATGTAACAATTTGACTATTGAATGATAGTGTTATTTCACCCATGATTAAGGAAATAACATAAGGTTCTTATGTCCTATTTGAGTCTTCTTAGAATTCAGATTCATTACATAGTCCTTGAAAAAAGACAAAAGACTTATTTGGTCTTTGTGTGGGACATTTTATGCCATTACTATGTTTTGTACAAAAATAATGGATCTTGGGGACTACACCATGGTCATGGAATGAGGAACAAGGAACAAGGAATAAAAATAGAACTAGGACTATACACCGACAACTGTGACCTGTGAATGGGGCCAACGTTGAAATTTTTTCAAATAGTTTATGTATGCACTGAAATTTTTCATGGATAGAATATTCACATGCCTTAAAAATATGGGAGGGTTTCTGGACTCAAATTGGACTCACACACCCACGTTCGTCCATCGTCAATTCATCATGTAAACCATAAACCCTAATTTTCTTTCAAAGTACACAATTTGGTTGACGCAAGTTTTAAGTTTTCGTCAGTCTTTATTCATTTTTTTTTAGGTTCTACATTAATGTATATACAGTGTATTTGTGTCATAGTTGTGATGAAAAATACCTATTTTTTTTTTATTGGTTAATCAACACCATAAAAATACTAGAGGCGGGTAACAGTGACACATGAATGGGGCCAACATTGAAATTTTTTCAAATTGTTTATGTATGCATTGAAATTTGACATGGATAGAATATTCACATGCCTTAACGATATGGGAAGGTTTCTGGACTCCAATTTTACTCACACACCAATCTTATTTCATCATCATATCATCATGTAAACCATAAACCCTATTTTTCATATGTTCTAGTAGATATGTTAATGATTCCAAATATCGTATGTGTATTTGACTCAAGGTCCAACTAGCTTGCGAAGTATCAAATTTTAATTTTAATTTGATAAACCAAATATGAAATGAATCCAAGCATCATTTGATATCGTTGTAAGAGAGACAGATGTAAATAATCTTGCAACGAATTAGCTATATTATTGACGAATTTTTTTTGTCGATGGTATAGCTAATTCGTTGCAAGAATGTGTCTAATTTGAATGGTGTTACATGGTTTTCAAGGAGTGTAGGTATTATATGGTTCAATGTAGTGTAGTCTATAAGAAAAATCTATATGCCAAACCTCAAAATGAATATTACCATATCTTTTTCATAAGACAAATATTCTTTGTATGTTTCCTTTGTGGTGGCTACAGCCCTCAGTACACATGATGCATGACAATTAAATGTAAAAATTTGACTATTGAATGATAGTGTTATTTCACCCATGGTTAAGGAAAGAACATAATGTTCTTCGGTCCTATTTGAATCTTATTATAATTTATATTCGTTACATAGTCCTTGAAAAAAGACAAAAGACTTATGTAGTAGATATTTGGTCTTTGTGTGGGACATTTTATGCCATTAGTATGTTTTGTACAAAAATAATGGATCTTCGGAACTACACCATGGTAAAGGAATGAGGAACAAGGGACAAAGAATAAGGAACAAGGAAAAAGGAACGAGGAACACAAAACAAGGAACAAGGAACATAAATTGTACTAGGACTAGACATGGGAAACAGTGACCTATGAATGGGGCCAACGTTGAAATTTTTTCAAACTATTTCTGTATGAACTGAAATTTGTCATGGATAGACTATTCGCATGCCTTAACTATAGGGGAGGGTTTCTGGGCTCAAATTTGATGCACACACCCACTTTCTTCCATCATAAATTCATCATGTAAACCATAAACCCTAATTTTCTTTCAAAGTACACAAATTGGTTGACACAAGTTTTATGTTTTCATCAGTCTTTCTGCATTTTTCTTTCAGGTTCTACATTAATGTATATGCAACGTATCCGTGTCATAGTTGTGATGAAAAATCCCTATTTTTTGTTGATTTCTTAATCAACGCCATAAAAATAATCCCTTGTAGTACTAGATACGGGGACGTGTGTAATGTCAAACGAATTTTACAAGGAACAAGGAACAGAAATTGTACTAGGACTAGACACCAACAACAATGACCTGTGAATGGGGCCAACATTGAAAGTTTTTCAAATATTTTTTGTATGCACTGAAATTTGACATGGATAGACTATTTTCATGCCTTAACGATATGGGAGGGTTTCTGGACTCAAATTTGACCCACACACCCACTTTATTCCATCATCAATTCATCATGTAATCCATAAACCTTAATTTTCTTTCAAAGTACACAATTTGGTTGACGCAAGTTTTAAGTTTTCCTCAATATTTCTTCATTTTTCTTTCAGGTTCTACATTAATGCATATACAATGTATATGTGTCATAGTTTTGATGAAAAGTCCCTCCTTTTCATTGATTTCTTAATCAACACCATAAAAATATTAGAGGTGGGCAACAGTGACATGTGAATGGGGCCAACGTTGAAATTTTTTCAAACTTTTTTTGTATGCATTGAAATTTGACATGGATAGACTATTTGCATGCATTAACGATATGGGAGGGTTTATGGACTCAAATTTCACTCACACACCTAGTTTCTTCCATCATCATATCATCATGTAAACCATAAACCCTATTTTTTATATGTTCTAGTAGATATGTTAATGATTCCAAATTTCATATTTGTATTTGACTCAAGGTACAACTAGCTTGAAAAGTATCAAATTTTAATTTCAATTTGATCTAGTAGTTCACGTGAAGTGACGTTTGGGAGGCCCAAGATTCGTCGCAATATCCACGACATAACGTTGCAAGAGCGTTGAAATAGTCGTCGCAAAATTACCCAAATTTGCTAGTGAACCGCTTATATATAATATAATGTTCAGTCTCTTTAAAAATAATAATAATAAAATATATATCATTCTATTATATAGGTGAAGTATCCACATAAAAATTCTTGCATATTTCAATTTCATATTTCACATGATATTCAATGTTCATGTTGAAATCATGTACATAACAAATTCAAACACATTAACTTATCTCTTATTTGTTTAAAGGAATAATGTTTCTTGAATATTTATCTACATATCATTCTTATTGAAAAATAATATTGATCGCTAAATTTCAAAGAAGTTCTTCAAAGTGGTTGCAAGCGTCTACAATTGATTTTAAGATTTCTTTAAAACAAGTTAAATTATCAATAAAACAACTTTCCTTGTTTCCAATATTGTCTTCATTGTTGTTTGTAGTGACCAATGCAAACTTACTTCCATAAATCATACAATCTAGAATGTTCTTAAAAGGTGTCGAACGTTATCATGAAGTCTGTTGTGGAAAGTCAATATTGATTTACCTAAAGTAGTGTTCTCACTTCAACCATAATGTTGAAAGATATGATCACTTAATATTTCAATACAACGTTCATTTTAGTGGTCACTTATTATATAACTTCTAAAAATTGTAGCATCAATAATAAAAAACAAAAAGTGAAATGTTGCATTCATCATTGATCTTTGAATTGATAATGAATATGCTAAAAATTTGATTAATTGCGTGACAAATTGATACGAATTTTGTGTATTGGAGCTACCACAAGGAATTCTAATCTATGAGAGTAAATAGCTTAAGGACCAAAATCCTTTATCCCTATACCACATAGGAAAAGATTCAATCCTCATTTGTATGTGGCAATTGCATGGAGGGGTGGTCCATTCTGGCATGTTATAGATTTATTTGGTCACCACTAACCATGGATGCCTTGTTGGGCAAGATAGTATCCATTTACTATCTTTGTTCCACATGAAACATATTCTAAATTGATATTTTTTTCATACGTGTGCTATTCCTTTGGGCAGTGTGTAGGTGCCTACTTGTTTCCTTTAAGAAAACCAAACATGAGCCCTAGAAGCTTCATTTAGGTCAAACATTCTTTTATTTCCTCTTTTTACCATGGTTAAGGCTCCAACACCCATCATGAGTACTGCACAAAATTTCATGTTAGATCTCATATTCCACTATGGGGGGCATATATTCCCTTGACTAGATTGTTTTTGTGGTGGTACTAGGTCTCATATATGGCCCATTTTCCCCACTAGATTCATTTAGAACATAAATCACTTATTTTTCTCCCTCATTCATGATCAAGGTCTCAAATCCCATCCCCAGTGCTCAAAACCTCCTCGTGGCACCAGTATCCCACTCAAAGGTCAAAGATTCCATCAAGAGGACATGTGTGGTGGTTCAAATCCTCAATCATGGCCCATGAACCCTATAATATTAATTTAGGGCCTTAGGCCTTTTGTTTCTCCCCTACCATGGTCAAATCTCATCCCTAGTGCAAACAAGTCATAATGACACCCATATCCCACTTAGAGGAAAACGATTTACTCTAGAGGGCCCATAGATGGTTTGAGGCCTCATTTGTATCCTCATCATAACCCATGTTCTTATGAGAATCATTTACCTCCCAAGGCCCTAATTTTCATCCCTTAACAATGGTTAAGGCCTTGAGATCTATCCCTACTACACAAAACATCATATTGACTCCCATATTCCA
>WSFP011384655.1:0-29017 GCA_009831015.1 Picea engelmannii
ATCTAACCTAAAAAAATTCTAAAAATTTAGTTGCATGCTAACACAAGAAAGATTTCTCATACCATTTGTAATGCACTTCAACCAACAAAAATAGTAATTATGAGAAAATATTCAAGAAACATAAATTTCAAAAAAGAAAATAAGAGAGACAATGCTATTGAACCTATAGAATATAACCCTTGTATTGATAATCCAAAAGATAGAGTAACGAGGGGGGATTCTATTGTTTGACATTATGATATATCATCTTTGTGTATTAATTGTGTGTTCAAAGTGTTTCAACTATGAACATTTCCCATGAAAACCATTAAATAATGACCAATTTCTCATGATTTTGAATAGTTTAGTTAGTACTAATTAAACCAAGTGATGCTCATAGGGTTGAAGAAGTGGGGGATTGAAACTAGTGAAATGAATCATAGCATATCAATCATCACCTCCAGGACTTACACCTAATAACTAGGACTTCTTGGGAAGGCCAACCATACTAAGACTCCTTTAGCTAAAGAGTGCTTAACCATGGAGTTTTTATCCACAATCAAGCTCATTTAGCTTGCTACCCCATTTGCAAAACCTTATAAAGTATTGTGCCTCACGAACTATTCAATAAAAGGTCCATAACATTATTTTAAGAATGTGGGTGGAATTCCATAGTCCAACAGTATGAGATATCGATTTTTCTAGATTAATTGTGTATACAAAGTCATTCAACTATGACCATTTCCCATGAGTGGCATTAACTAATAACCAATTTATCATGATTTTAAATAGTCCATTTAACACATTACATCAGGTGATGCTCACAAGAGCAACCATAAAGATTTTCTCCATAGCCAAGCTTGGGATGGGTGACCTTTCCTAGAAATCCTAGTTATTGGGTGTAAGTCCCAAAAGTGATAATTGACATTGTGTGATTCATTCCACTTGTTTCAATCCCACTTCTTCACTCCTATGAGAATCACCTAATGAAATGACTACTAAGTGGAATATTCAAAATAATAATAAATTGGTCATTAGTTAATGGTGCTCATGGGAAATGGTCATAGTTCAATGACTTGGAATACATGGTTAATTCAGAAAAAATATATCTCATAATGTTGGACTGTAAAATCTCCATTCTTCAAATAAAGAATATGGAGATCTAATTGAATAATTCATAAGGCAAAATACTTTATAAGGTTTTGAAAATGGGGTAGCAAGCTAATTGATCTTGACTATGGAGAAAAACTCCATGGTTAAGAACCCTTCAACCAAAGGAATATTGGGATGGGTGATATTCTTAGGAAGTCCTGGCTATTGGGTGAAAGTACTAGAGGTGATAATTGACATTATGTAATTCATTTCACTAGTTTCAATCCCACTTCTTCACTCCTATGAGAATAACCTAATGTAATGAGCACCAAGTGGAGTTGTAACGTACCCAGCCACCCATAGGCCAGGATACACCACTTAATCCTACTACAACACACCCAACCACCAACAGGTGAGGCACACTGCAGTCCCAAGACTCAGTTTTCTAATCTTATCTCGAAAACAAAGGACTGTTCATGAACGTTAGAGGCATAAAAACCACATGCATAAGACAAGATTCATGCTACAAGATAAAGAAGAAAACAATGTGCCATGCATAAAAAATAACCAACAGACAAGCACATTAAAAACACATATCTCAAAGATAATTAAATACACATCAAAATAAAATTATACAAAAAACACAAAGAACACTTATATTTTCAAGTAAACGTCCACCAACTAGCTGCAGACCGAGGATGTTCCTCCCAACCATAGACGTCGTTGTCCCTTTACTTTCAATAGAAGGTCACCCCCAATCCAGGGCTATGAATCCACAAGGATGGGTCCTAGGCCAAATCTAAAACACACAACAGTTAGCTAACTAGCTCACAAGTTTCCCAACCTCACAACAAATCTGAATTTCTAGCTCTCTTTCCCCCTCAGCCTGCACAACCCAAAGAAACAGACACCCTTCTCTGCCATGCAGTCCCTCAGGCTACCCCATTTCTCTCCAGGGCTCTAGTTCTACTGGTCAGGAAATCTCCCTACTGGAACTCCAAGGACTCTTAGTTGTGGACAATTCTATCCAAACTGCCAGCAATCTCATAACTAACAGGCCTTTCAACACTCAAGATATCACAGACCTTTCAACACTCAAGGTATCACAGAACTTTCAACACTCACAACAATCCAAAGTACACCAGTTCTCTTCTACCCAGCTTGCACAAACCAAGATAATGGACCCCCTTCTCTGCCACGCAGTCCCTCGGGCTGTCCATCTCTTTCCAGGGCTCCAGTGCTTCTGGTCAAGAATATCCATGTTAGGACTCTCAAGATTCGCAGCTATGAGAAAACTTAACCAAGAGCCACCCAAACAACCATTTGTATCCATGCTCAGACCAAGAGAACAGAAATGTAGTCCAGTGGGTGAAGGAAAATGAAGAAGAAAACAAAAGAACAAGAGTGAGAACCCCCCAAACAGACTAAATACGGGTTTAAGTAATTCTTGGAATTAAGGAACCACTTGGCCTCCCCCCCAAGAATCTCATGTAACTATTATTCTCCATTAAAACAAAAATGGGTAAATAAAATAATAATAAAATGACTTAGCCCCTCAAGCCCCGCCCCCTCTCGCAGAATCATAGTCCCCTGTCTCTTTTGTCCTTTTCCGTCTTGCAACCAACGATGTATTTTATTAATGTATATGAAGTATTACATTTTCGAGGCACTCTGGCCCCTTTTCAACTTTACTAGCTCACCAACCTAAGTCATAATTACATAATACATTCTTAGTTCATAAGGGTTAAAATCAAGATGCTACATCCCCCTCCCCTTATTTTGGCACTGTCCTCAATGCACAACACCATTCCAATGTTATTAAAATTACAAATCTAGGCTCTTTGGCCTTATTCCCCACAAGCATTCCAACCAGATCTTATATACATAGGAACCATGGCCTAAAATTAACATGTATACATAAGCATTCCGACCCAAAACATGTATAATGATCTTTAGAATTTATATTTCTGACAACAGTTCCAACCAGCAAGCTCTCCTTCCCTCTCAGCCTTGCACAACCCAAAGAAATGAACCCCTTTCTCCACCATGTAGTCCCTCGGGTTGTTCCACTTTTCTCCAGGGCTCCAATGCACTCGGCCATGAAGTTTTAGAGTTGTGTCTTCCAGAACTCCAGCTGCAACAAGTCCATTGGACTTTCTTCATTCCATGCCTTTGTCATTCAACTACTCCAACATCACCTTCTTCTTTTCCTTCATAGTCTGGTACTTTTCAAGATCCTCAACATTCATCGTTTTCCTACAAAATTTCAAATCAATGAGCATGTCAATTCACAATTTGTGCATAATTTTTTTTTATTTTTGTTCATAATCTAAGAGTAAATTTTCATGATCCAGTATAATACTTATCTGTGCAGTTCATAGTTTTGCATCCATATAGTTGTCTCGTTAACTTGGCTCACTGTTTTCCCTGACATACCCATTGTGTGCATGATCCCAACCAATAATTTACAAGAACTATCAAAGTCTACTCTTCCTCATGGTCCCTCACCTTCTAGGCCCAGGCTCAAGCATCCCCTTCTCTGCTATACAGTCCCTCAGGTGATCCATCTTGCCTGACCAAGGCTTCCTTGCAAAAGAATATTTCTAGGGACACAGGGTTCTCATGTCACAACAATAGACTTTTCCATGCTTTCCAGCTAGCATATCCAACATCTCATCTGTATTATACACATACAGTCATCATGAGATATCATTATAACCATTTTCAATCATAAATGCCAAATATGTTTTATACAGGAAAACAAAATTTTCCAAGCATGAGATTTTTGCTCATAATGTTTGGATCTGCAGTCATAGATATCAGTCTTCCTTATGGGATTACATCCCTGCCATATTCAATACCATCCTACCTGCAATTTTCTTAATTTACATTCAACCAAAACAATTTGTCAATAATTTATTAAATTATAATAGGCATTGGTATTCTTTATGGGCTTACAACACTGCCATATCCAAGATCCTTTCTTCCTTCAATTTCAACATTCCTCAGCCAAACAAATTGTCAATATCTCATGTACAAGCTATATATATATATATGGTAACACGTGATCTCAGAATTGTTTACAACTACAATTCAATTACCTCCATTAGTTCTTGACATTAAATTGAATTCAAATATTGAATGGAATGAACCCATCATTCTTTACACTTGTATTATCAACTAATATCTTCTCTCTTCAATCCAGAAATATTTCTATCACTTTGTTCCCCCCAACAAAGATTTTCTGTAATTTGTCATTATGTAGCTACTTAACTTGCAACTTTCTTGTTGTAATATCTAACAGTTCCTGAAGTGTTTTCAACTTCATGAGTTAGCAATACTCACATCATTTCAGCTGCTAGCATAATCATTTCTATGTTATATAATATATACAAGCATTCACCCAAATGCATTCAATGATTCCTGTAATATCACTTGTAATGTTTTAAATAGATCCAAAAATTGATCTTGGAATTGTAACAAACAATAATCCAATCACCTATAATGCATCTGTCCATAATTACATATTTTTATCACCACAAGATTTTCATAATGCAACAATTAATTACTAAATAAAATAACAATCAATGTGTCAATACCCATGGCCACATCTATACAATGCATCCATGCATTGGCTACATAATACAACAAAACTATGTCATGCATTCCACCACGATGAGTTGGAAGGTCTGGCCAACGCCTCAACACATCATCCACACACTTCCTACTAATTTCCTGACTATTTGGATACCTTCCTTTTCAACCCAAACACAACACCAAGAATATAATTCTTAAGTGCTCTTCAGTGTCGGCAAGGAGGTTGCAGTCCAAACATCAGATATACAGTAGATACCATTGAGCACTCACATAATGCTATAGCCTTTCCATATCCAACCATATTATGATCTCACACGTGACTAACTCTATGGATATATATTGTTATAGAAGGAGTATGTCTCCTGAATTAACCCGGTTATGATCCCATAACCAATCATAACATAATATGCAACCAACATTTTATCTAAATGAATTCTAGCATAACAACATTTACATACTCTAGGCCTTTGGCCATTACATATCAATTTAAATATTGAAAATTAACTGAGGGAATTCTTACCTCAATCCCCTTCAACATGTATGCATCAACAAAACTAAAGGCATGATTGTCTGGTTGTTATCAACCTACTTGTTTCTACCAGACCAATTGATATTTGTAGAAGCTCACAGACTTCCTCCTTCATCATTTTGATCACCATTCCTGCCACCCTCATGGGTCTTCACCTAGATGGAAATCATAAGCAACAACAACATCCACATCTTTAACCATGCTATATCATTTTTCCTGAATACATAATCCATCATTAGTCATACTCAAACATTATATCATAATAAAAGACTATTCTAAGTTCACAAGCATGTGATATGCATATCCAATCATGTGCAATTACACATCCATAAGCACCAAGCGTTTACTGGCAGCATGCATATCAATGCATATGAATTTGAACTTCATTGTATGCCTCATGCACTCTAGTGCATTTCTATTTTAATTCACTTATTTATTTATCTATTTATGTTGTAGTTGGTTGTCCTTGAACTCCTTCAGATCCTTTCTACCTTGTGTGCTTCCATTCTACTCATATGCACTATGGTTCCCTAGTCTGAACACTTTCCAGTCAAGTTCCACTTGGCCATTTTGCAATCCAATGAATGTGTTCTATTTTCAGTAGCCTCTCCTAGGCAGTCATATCCAACTTTACCTTTATGAAACATTCCAGCACCCTGGAATGAAGTAGCTCAAAAATTCCATCACTCTACTACAACATTCTTGAATCAAATACTATTACTCCTAGTTATCCATTAGATTAATTTATTAACATTTCCCTGTGAAACCATACCTTTCACACTTAATACCATTCCCAAATGGAAGTCCATTTTCATTCAGTGACACTTTTCAAGTGAGAGAGCATTCAATTTCTCTGCATTGGCATCATGTTTCCACTGTTAACTTTGATATCAATAGTGGATTTGTTTCACACTTAAGCTTTGCAACTGTCTACACCTCTCTTCCTTCAAAGCTAGGCAGTCATACTTTTCCTTTTATGCCCATCCATGACATCTTTAACCTGCTAGCTTCATATCCTATGTGAAGACTCTTGCTTTTGTTGTACCTACAGTTTATTCAGATTCTGTGATTGTTGACTAATACTTTAGTTCCACTATTCTTGAGTTTTTTGTCCACATTTTATTACTTTTTCTATAGCTCTTGATTGCCTCACCCAAATCCTGTAATTTTTGTCATGCCTCCATGACCCTAACATATGATCCTAGACTGGAATTGATCTGATTATACCTCTAATCTTGACAACCTACAAGAAATCATCTAGTTAGAATTATACATATCCTACAAAATTGTCAATTAAATTTACAGGTACATTTTCTTTTTAATTCATGAATAAAATTATATCAATATTCCTATTATAAAAGTCCCTTGTTATTTTCCTCTAAATCCTCTAAATCAACTTTCCAACGACTATACTCTTTCCCCAATTGGATATCAGAGCTAAAAGTTAGGGCTCCCTGAAAAACCACTTTCATCCCTCTTAGTTGATACCGAAATTCGAAAACTATAAAGGTGCTTCCTTCAAACCAAGTTCCACGTGACCACGACTATGACCATGCACTTAGATGAAAAGCGCTTATCTGGAGCTTCAGGACTTCGAGGCTCCAAAACTTTAGGACTTCAGGACTTCGAAGGATCTCACACCAGAACACTTCAAAATACCCAAATGTTGAACTGCGAACTCTCGAACCCTTGCTCTCCGGGGCTTTACTACTTCGTTTCTCCAGAGCTTCAGGACTTCGGAGAACTTCTCAGCATAACACAACACATTTCCCGAATGATGAACTTTTGAACAGGCATGCCTTGGAGCCTCGAGACTCTGGTACTTCGAAACTTTGGGCTTTGGGAGATTTGCTAACTTAACATCTTATTTCTCCCGAATGTCTAAATGGAGAACTTCCAGAGAGGCTCTCCGAAGCTTCGCACTTTAGAGGTCTTTACAATTTTGCACTTAAAACTCCCGAACGCAAAAATTTTGAACTGTCGGGGTCTTCTTATCACTGCGCACCAGGGGTGCTACGTGTCAAAATATGGGGATGACACATGGACAAATCGACGAGTGACATGTGTTGAGTTCCAACTGGCACATAAGGTCTATAAAAGGCACAAATCAAGTTGACACGTGGCATGCATAAGTGGGTCCACGTCACCCTAGGTGATGTCATCATGCCACGTCACTCTCACGCTCCAGGACTTCGATACTCCAAGATTCGAAGGATCTTATTGCACAACACTTCACTTCCTCTGAACACTGATCTGGAAAACCCCCAAAGGTTTCAAGAATCAACGGTCCACGCTCCTGGCTGAGATCCACAGTCAGTAAGAGCTCCGAGACTCTGGGCTTCGGAGGTTTTCGCAACACAACACAATATTTCCCTCGAATGTCGAAGTGTCTAAGTCCCCAAACTTCCGCTCTTCGTAGCTTTAATACTTCGACGCTTTGGGATTCAAAAGACTTCACACTATAACACTTCAAAACACTCGAACGCCGAATTTTCGAACATACGCTATTTGGAGCTTTGGGGCTCCGGATCTTCAGAATTTCGGGCTTCGAAGGTTTTTTCTACCAAACGCCACCCAACCCCTGAATTGTTGAACACTGAATCAGTGAAATCCCGAACAGGTGCTCTCTAAAGCTTCGATGCTTTGGGATTCGAGAGACTTCTCCACTCTACACCACAAATCTCACGAACGACGAATTCTTGAATACTTGCTAATCTGCGGACATGTGTCCACAAACATGAATGATCCAGATTGGTTCCTGACTTTGGGACTTCATGGAACTCTTCCCTCCACGCAACCATAAACAAATTTCCCCGTAGTGCCAAACTATCGAACCACTTGGGGATCCAATGATTCACCTTCTCCCAAATGATCTACAGTATATATTTACTCTGGGACTTCCGAGATTCGGGGCTTTTGCCTCCTCTCTGTCAAAGACTCGAAAATTGCCAAAGAAGCTAAGTCCAAAGGACTTGAGGGGTTAACAACCGCACTACTTCCCCAGATCCGACGACTGTGAGGGATCTGTCTTCTCCCAAACAGATCCAATGGCCCAAATCTAAACTTTGTGGTCCAAAACCACGGTTGTTGTGGTTTCTTTCTTCTGTTAGCTTTCTCAAACCACTAAATTTCATGAGCTTCTGAAAACAGTCAAGATGTTTTCTCAATGCCTTCCTGGCACTCTGTAACTTAAATTCTCTATGAAATTGCACTACAATTTCAACTTACACAGCCCATCCAAGCTCAGTGTTGGAAACTGGGCTTTGATACCAATTTGTAATGTACCCAACCACCCACAGGACGGGCTACGCCACTTAATCTGACTATAACACACCCAACCACCAACAGGCGAGGCACGCTGCAGTCCCAAGACTCAGTTTTCTCATCTTATCTCAAAATCAAAGGACTGTTCATGAATGTTAGAGGCATGAAAACCACATGCATAAGACAAGATTCATGCTACAACGTAAAGAAGAAAACAACATGCCATGCACAACAAATAACCAGTTGATATGCACATTCAAAACACATATCTCAAAGATAATTAAATACACAACAGAATAACATTATACAGAAAACACAGAGATCACTTATCTTTGCAAGTAAACATCCATCGACTGGCTGCAGACCAAGGACGTTCCTCCCAACCATAGACGTTGATGTCCCTTTATTCTGAATAGTAGGTCACCCCCGAGGCAGGGCTATAAATCCAGAAGGACAGGTCCTAGGCCAAATCTAAAACACGCAACAGTTGACTAAATAGCTCACAAGTTTCCCAACCTCACAACAAATCCAAATTTCCATCTCTCTTTCCCCCTCAGCCTGCACAACCCAAAGAAACAGACACCCTTCTCTGCCATGCAGTCCCTCAGGCTATCCCATTTCTCTCTAGGCTCCAGTGCTACTGGTCAGGAAATCTCCCTACTAGAATTCCAAGGATTCTCAGTTGTGGAAAATTCTATCCAAACTGCCATCAATCTCATAACTAACATGCCTTTCAACACTCAAGCTATCACATACCTTTCAGCACTCAATCTATCACATACCTTTCAACACTCACAACAATCCAAAGTACACCAGTTCTCTTCTACCCAGCCCACACAACCCAAGAGAATGGACCCCTTTCTCTGCCACGCAGTCCCTCGGGTTGTCCATCTCCTTCTAGGGCTCTAGTGCTTCTGGTCAAGAATTTCCATGTTGGGACTCTCAGGATTCGCAGGTGTGAGAAAACTTAACCAAGAGCCACCCAAACAACCATTCGTATCCATGCTCAGACTAAGAGCACACGAATTCAGTCCAACTGGGTGAAGGAAAAGGAAGAAGCAAACAAAAGAACAAGAACGAGAACGAGAGTGAGAAGCACTCAAACAGACCAAGGACGAGTTTAAGTAATTCTTAGAATTAAGAAACCACTTGGCCTCCCCCCAAAGAAGCTCATGTAACTGTTATTCTCCATTAAAACAAAAATGGGTAAATAAAATAATAATAAAAAGACTTATCCCCTCAAGCCCCCCCTGCTCTCTCGTGGAATCATAGCCCCCTATCTCTTTTTTCCTTGCCTGTCTTGCAGCCAATGGTGTATTTTATTAATGTATATGAAGTATTACATTTCCTAGGCACTCTAGCCACTTTTTAACTTTACTGGATCACCAACCTAAGTCATAATTACATAATACATTCTTAGTTCATAAGGGTTAAAACCGAGATGTTACAGGAGTATTCTAACTCATGAGAAATTGGTCATTAGTTAATGGAACTCATGGGAAATGTTCATAGTTGAATGAATTTGAATACGTGGCTAATCCAAAAAAAAAATGATATCTCAAGAGAGAACATTGTTCATGGACATCTTTAAGAGGACAACCTCCCATTGAGTAAATCTCCAATACAATAACGACACTTTGATAAAACATTACATAGCCTATTATCTATATAAATAGTTTCCCTCTATCAAAACCCTAACTACTTGTGGTCCCATTACTAATGAGTACTAATCAGATAATGAGACTGGTTTAATAAAGATGGCCCTTTTACATTGAGTAACTATACACTAACTACCTAATGAGACTTGTTTCAAAGAAGATGCCCTCATACATTAATTAACTAACTCCTAAATATCCAAAGTAGGGAGGTTAGGGTAGGGGATAACATGTATGCAGTGGCTGTTGAGTCACATTCCATCCAAGAATTCAAGGGAATAAGGTGAGATCACCCTCATTCTTCCCTTAAGTGTGTGAGGAATTTTGGGTTTAGCAAGAACCAATGGCAAAGCGTGGAATCATGATACATTACACTCTCTTAACAAAAAAAGGAATTCAACCAAAATTGATTTAAAAAAGATTGGGAAAACAATGAGAATATGAAGCTTATGGACTAAAGTCTTGAAACTATATTGGAAAAAACAAGTTTATCATGATTTCCAACTCATATGGTGGCATAACATAGAAGATAGTTGTAAGGAATCTACATAGATATCATTTCATGTCAGTGATCATGTAGTTCCTTAGTCCAAGAAAAATACACTACTTTCAAGGATACCATCTAATCCATTGAGAAACTTGTATGCATGATGCTTGGATCGTTGATTTATAAACTGTCATGGCTATTCCAATGGACAATTCATCAAAACATATCTAATAAAACACTAAAATATTTACTGCGAAGGTTAATTTCTTTTAGATCCGATATTCTTTAATTACTAGTTTTCTGCTTAAAATGTATGAAATAGATGAAATGCAAAAAATAGAGAACACAAATAAATACTCACACACCATCCACAAATAAACACAAGATATAACTTGGGACACACGAATACAAGATAAAACCTAGCTAGAAGGTGAGGTTGTTATGCTCTCTCTTTTTCAATTGCAAGTACTACAAAGAAAGAGGCACTCTCTGTGGAGTTTCCTTTGGCACTGTGGCTTGTATGACTGCTACAAAATCTCCCCTCGTCTGTTTTTCTCTCAAAATACCACTCCTAGGTGATCTTCTCAACTTTGGAACAAAATACAATGCTCAATAATGGAACCGCTTCTCCTCCTAGCGGCTCAGTATTTAACATCACCTGATAGCCATCTAGGGGTAGGGTTTTGGCTTCCTCAACCCTCTATTGTGATAAGGTTTTGGACCTTATAGAATCTTCTTGAATCCATATGTGGATATCCCCATATGTGTGAGTAATGGGGGCTGACGTGGCATCCAATCGTACCATGGTGGTCAACACGATGGGTCAACTTGCGGGAGGGATAACTTTTGCATACAAGCTCTGATTGACACAAATTTTGCATTGTTGGAAAGGTCTCATTGTCTAGAATAGTTTCAAGGGTCCCTAGCTAAAGCTATAAAAAGTTTTGACCCAAAAAATTACATTCGATGCCTCAAAATGGATCTGAAAGGTTTCAAACCCCAATTTTCTAAACTAGGACCTACTGTTAAAATGACCCTACAAGTTGATTCCTCCATTTTCATTCACTCTGAAAGCATCGAGATAGATCAAAAATAATATAATGATCCAATCTAGATCAATCGTCATCTAAATTAAGCTAAAATAAAAAGACTTTTCATGCATCTTAATTGCCATGGCAATTTGTGTAATTAAGTGACATGAATATATTTTCCTTATTCAAAGTGTTAGAGTATCATAAAAGTTATTTCCTTATAACATAGACTTATTGACAATACAAACAACCAAGATAAATGTTACACAATTAATCTTTCTCATATCATAAACTTATTGACTATAAAAACAACCAAGATAAATGTTATACAATTAATCCATCAAGCACACTAGTGTCCATATTTTCTCCTCCATCTGAGAGTGACTATATATGAATGCTAGAGGGCACTTCGTGTGCTTTTTTTTTCTTAGTATTTCTATGATCTGGTTGATGAAAATGCTCACTATGTGCCCTTGAAAAGAATGCATACTAGTTAATGTGAATCATATGCCTTCGTCATCCATAATTCATATGCATATTACCATCCTTCATGTGTTTCCTCCAAATAAGTCACAAGTTCAAATCTAGAGAGGGTTAGGATATGTATACCTCCATAGACTTTAACAGTCAAATCCCTACGTGGAGGGGGTCCCTTGTCCCACAAACAAGGGGGTGTCATACACCAATTTGGTGTCTGGTTTGGTCGTGAACTTAAAGTTATATTATTATAATAATTAATTTTCATATAATGATTTTAAAACGTTTATGTTAGCACTAGAATTCACCTCTAGATTGCGACAGAGGTAATCCCAATACCCATAAGTTTTATGTCACAATGAATGAATTTAAGGGCGGTCTAATGGACGTAGTCTCAGGATTATAGCTCTTTAACTCGAAAAAACTGGACTGGCATGCATAAGCATATGAGGTCTTGATCTAACTTTAGTCAGTAAGTTGTAGTATAGTGATGAGTAGGGGGAAGAACGAGTGAGGAAATGTAGAGGTCTATTATGGACATCGGGTCTTCCAACAACCTAAGTAGGAAAAGCTCTGAATACAAGATCTTCTTGAACCCAAAACTTCAGGAAACTGAAAAAGTCATAACAATATTGCAATCAAACATACATTACAAAACAGTCACAACAAATTGACTGGAGCACCCATGCCTGAGTCTTCAATATCATAAGCAAAAGAGATGATAGGAAAGTTGACTGTCATTAAATAAGAAGTCTTAAAAGGCAACTCATAACCAGAGAACCAAAGGCTTCATTAAAACTTTACAATACAGGAGCTTAGCTCAACCATTGACCATTACAAAATATAAAACTGAGTATATATACTCAAAGCAACTTGCTCCCTACAGAAGCACGCTCTGGTCACTGTATTCAAGGCTTGGCGTCTGCATCTTCTTTGGTCAGGCTGCACTTACATTCTTTTGTCAGACGCAAGATCAGATCGGTATGGGCTTCACAAGAAAATACATGACACGAAACTTTCAGCTGATAATTTTCCCTCCACGGTCAGATTTTCCATGCTTTCCATTTATGTGGTGAAACTAGGTTTCAACCACCTTCCCCATTTTCATTAACTACTTTCATCGGGATCAGGGCGAGGCCTGACACCCATGAATGTCCCAAGTGAACTCACGACTCCTTCGAGTCAATTCCGACACCTCGAAGTGACGCAGATATTTCTTTGTGACCAACTCGGGTGATTTGATCTTTTGCACAACTCCTTTTCATTTAACCCTGGGCTGCAACCGTGTGTCTAATTCCCAGCCGCTTTGGGATTTTGCATTTTGCAAGCTTGCATTGTCATCCTGTTGAAATTTATGAATCCCGAAATCGCGATTGTTTGGATTGGGTGACATGCATCCCTTTGCATTGGATGAATCTGCTGAATATTGACATTTCGGGACCTTGGGCTGTCAACATTTCTCACTTTAGCTCCCCCGAAACAACTTTCTCCATGCTGATCCTGTGCCACTTGTCTTTCTAGAATGGATGGTCAAGATCATTTTGAGACTTCGCGTGTCGCAAGTTTTCAAGACTCTACCCTCCTACTTTTCTCGACTCATGAAATCACGAAAATTTGATCCTTTGGTCCAGATCTTCCCTTTGATCAATGGCTGCGATCTTATCGCAATTTCACATTTCGCGAGTTCTGACGAATTTTCTCCTTGACTGCTCCATCTTGCAAAACCACAAAATGCTAATCTTGTGCCACGAGTCCTTCCCCATACTAATGGCTAGGATTGACCTTGCGATTTCAGACCTTTGTTTGACGCTAAACTTGGTGCAAATGTATGATCTTGATCACCTGATGGCCGTCGATCCGATCTTCCTGATGGATCTCCGCCGTTGAAAGTTGATCTTGCTCACTCGCTTGATTTGAGTTGATATCAGACTGCTTCAAGTGCTGCTCCTGGTTCTCACGAGTGCAACCTTTGTAGTTTACTTGAATGACTGGCTGAGGGCTTGGGAAAACAAAAGACAAAAGAGAGAGATGAAGAGGGGAATGATCGGCCTAAGAGAGAACTGGATGGATGAGGGCCGACACTTCTCTAGAAGAAAAAAGAAGAAAACTATAAGCTGAAAGGAAAAAACCTTACGATTGGGTCTGCAAAAGGAGGAGAGACAAGCAAAAATACAGACTTGGGTAGAAAACACAAAATCCTAAGGCTTTGACAAGTTTATGTGATAACATTTGGCTCCATAGGGGATGGCATGCTCCCCGCAAGTTGCCAAGAACAAGTAGTTCCAGTGCCTTAGCTTTGGGTTATGGAGTCTCCTATTAAAAACAAAATAAAAATAAAACATGTACGGTATTTACAATGGTGGGAAGCCCACTATGGATTTAAACGAAAAACCTTTTCAGGAAGTGCCCATTTACAGGGTTGCCAAAAAATGTGTTACCCTCTAAATTCTGCAAACTGTAAGTATTATTTGAAAGTTTATTAGAAATTTTGAAGGGTCCAATCCAAAGGGCTTCAAATTTACCATGCTTGCCCTTGTCCTGTCTGGGTGCATCCCATTTGAGTACTAAATATCCCAGCTGGAAATATTTTTCTCTGCTCTTCTTTTTAGACGACTGCTTGATCTTCTGCTGATGGTCATGTGCCCTATCCAACAACTTTTCTCTAGTTTCCTGCACTTCTGCCAGCTGTAATATTCTCATGACCATGTCATCAGGTTCTCCCTAGTACTCTTGGAAGAATTTTTCCACCGGCAAGGCGAGATGAGAAGGAAATATGGCCTCAACTCCATACACAATCTAAAAAGGAGAGGCACTAAGAAACCTCTTTATTTTCACTCTATCATCCCACAGAGAAAACTTGAGCTTTGAATCCCATGATATCTTGTTGTCATCTAACAATATTTTGATAATATTTGTAAGGCTCTTGTTAGAGGATTCTGCAAGTCCATTCCCTTGGGGGTAGTAGGGAGTTGAGTGAATCAATGAAATTCCAATCTTCTCACAAAACTGGATTAATGGCTCGACCTTGAAGTATGCAGTATTGTCAGTGATGATCCTTTTCGGACAACCAAACCTTGCTATGATATCTTCAAGAAAACCAATGATTACTTTGTGAGAAGAACTCCTTTTGGGGATAGCTTCTATCCATTTGGTGAAGTAATCAGTGGTAGTTAATATCCATCTATGATGACCACTCGAAGGAGGATGAATCTCTCCAATAAAGTCTAGGCCCCACTGTTAAAAGGGTCTTGTAGTTGCCATAGGCTTCAATGGCAGAGACTTGAGTTGCTACTTCCCAGAGAATTTCTGGCATTTGATGCAAGCCCTGATTTTTGCATAGACATCAGTGAATAAAGTAGGCCAGAAGTACCCAGCCTTGATAATTTTATAGTCCATGGTTCTCCAGAAATGATGTCCCCCACACAGGCTGTCATGAAAATCAAACATAATCTTTTGGGCCTACTGTGGATCTAAACATCTCAGAAGCACACCTAACGGGTCTTTCCAGTACAAGACCTGGTCAATAAGGCAATATTTGATTGCTTTGAGCTTTAAATATCTTGACTTTCTTTTCCCCATTCCATCTAGAGGTCGCAACTCTTGCAAAAAATATATAATGTCCTTATACCCGGTGCATTCTACAAATGGAGGGTCATCCTGAGGGCTTTTATCAGGCACTTTAGCCTGCTGATTCTTTGAGAAAGTGTTGATGAAGTTAACCTCCAAAGAATTACAATTAGATTCATCCAACAACTTGGCTAAACCTTGACCTTTAACTATCTTGGTGGGTTTTATTTCCATATCAAATTCAAGGATTCTAGAAATCCACTTGCTCCTTCTCCCGTCTATGTCAGGCTGAATGAGAATGTCCTTCACAAAAGCTGAAGGAACATATGCGATGATTTTTTAATGCAGAACATAGACTCTAAAATATTTAAGATCTTTCACCAAGGCATAGGCCTACTTCTCCATGATGTCATATCTGACCTCTGCATCTCTTAGCGCTCTGCTGAAAAAGGAAATAGGCTACTCTAGCCCTGCATCGTTCTTTTGTAGTAAAACAACGACCACTGTATCAAATGAGGCAAAGAAAAAAATCGAAAAATCCTTGGAATAATCAGTACTGACTAGCACATGTCTTCAATCCATGCCTTTTTTATTTGATTGAAGGATTCTATGGATTCAAAAGTCCATTTTACTTTGTTCCCCTTCCTGAGCATGGATGTGATATGCTTCACCAATTCAACAAAATTTGCAACAAACCTCCTCAGAAAATTGATTTTTCCCAGGAAGGACTGGACCTCCTTCTTGGATCTAGGAAGTGACAAGGTTTGAATAGCTTCCACCCTGCTTGAATCATTCCTGACCCCCTCAGCTGATACAATGTGTCCCAACAATTTTCCTTCTTGCATGGAAAATAAAGACTTCTTGGGATTTAGGGAGAGACCAAACCTTCTGCATTTCAAGAAGACCTTTCTCAGATGTTGACAATGTTCTTTATTAGATTTGGAGAAGACTGTTATGTCATCCAGATAGATGACCACAAATTTGTCTATTTCTCCAATGAAGGCGATGTCCATGGTTCATTGGAAGTTTGCTCCTACGTTCATCAATCCAAAGGGCATTTTGGCATACATGAATGTGCCCCAAGGAGTGGTAAAGGTTGTCTTTTCTCTATATTCAGGAAGAACAAAGATTTGATTGTAGCCAGAAAAGCCATCAATCATGGAGATCTTAGATGCGCCTGCCACTCTCTACAACATGTATTCCAACTTTGACAGCAGGTAATTGTCCTTCTTGGAGCTTCTATTTAAGTTCCTGAAATCAACACAGAGTCTGATTTCTCTGCTCTTTTTTCTTACTAGAACCAAGTTGGCCACCCATTCAGAATATCTCAAAGGGACAATGATTTCAGCATCCAACAACTTCTTTACTTCCCTTTCCATAATATGCAACATCATAGGGTTTATTTGTCTTAATTTTTTCCCAAATGGTTTGGCCTCCTCTTTCAATGGGATCTTATGCTCAATGACGGTTGTGTTGTATGTCCTGAGGTCTTCATAGGTCCAGGAAAACACATCAGAAAAATATTTTAATAGCTCAATATACTTGGCTCTCTCCTCCCTTGATAGGTTGTTTGACGAACTTTGGATTCCTCTCTGTGCCAATATTTCACTCAGCCACATCAACATCATCATTTGATACTTTACCCTTCAATGCCACATCATTTCTGTCAAATAACCTTTCCAGAGGGACTAGTCCTTTGGGAATGTGGTTTCTAGGCAGTTGAATAATATGGTGATTAGCAATTTTATTTAGAAATACATCAGCATGAGGGTCACCTTCGAGATCATGATACTGATCAATGTGTAATGCAGAGAACTCATCAACAAACTCAAGAAATTTTCTGATCTCAAGATCATCCTCAAACACCTTCCAATACTTGATATTGTCAGGTACAAAGGGCCTATATCTTACCTTAAGATCATACCTGAGTTTAGGTGGCAGAGGGACTCTGAAATTTCTTGTTGATATAGACAAAGATTCATCCATGGCATTCTCTTCTCTTGGAATAAATGAAATGTTGAAAGCCGAGAAAAAAGGGTCAACCAGATCCCACACTTCATTTCTATATGATCTTAGTCGAGGGTGTTTGGACTGATAAATATTTCTGATCTACTGGACAATCAACTCATCATCCCCAAACACTGATATCTCTTCAATTCCCATGTATTTTGCAGCCCTCAAACCCAAAATAAGAGCTTCATATTCTGCCACGTTATTGGTAGTTTCAAATTCTAACTTGAATGACATAGATACAACTTCTTGAACGGGAGAAACAAGGACCACTCTAGCTCCAACACCTTCTCTAGAAGAGGCTCCGTCGAAGAACATTTTCCACACAGAGGTAATCGGAGGAGAATCTTCACAGGGGCCAAGGGAGTGCTTTCTAATTTCAAGAGGGGCTTCAAGAGCATCAGTGAGTTGTAACAAGATATATCCCAAATTAGCATTAAGGGAAAAGATAGGATGATTGGTGGGGTCTGCTTCATTACTAATGATATAGGCCAACTGAGCTTCTCTATACAGTCTCTATGTTCCCCCGCAAATACAAGAATGGTAGCATATTTGAGGTCCATCTATAATGTTCCTCCGAGCCTTTTTATTCAAGATCTTGACAAAAGCATGCCAAACGTGGGAGGAACATCAGCTACCACGATATCCATGACCACACTTTTCATGGGCAGCTAGAACAAGGTCACAACTAGATCTTTGATGACCCCAAGACATTGCACTTTCCTAGAGTCAAAGGAATATAAGTCATGATAAGCCTTTGTGATTTCTAGTCCCAGTTCTTCCATAACAGTTTTGGGCATGAGACTATGAGAGGCCCCTGAATCCATCAGACAATTATGTAGTACCTTGTCATGTATGTTCAGTGATGTGTAGAAGGGAGGGGATGAATCGTCTCTATATTCTACCATGGGACCTAAGATAACTGCTCACTTTTCATCTTGCAAATTGATTGAGTCTAAGGGATGATACAAAGGTTTAGGGAGCAACACTTTAGATAGGGATCTCTTAAAGTCTTCATGCTTGACCAGCTCTGAAAGGGGTACCGGGATCCTAATCTTTTGAATTTCATGCTCAAATTTAAAATAGGAGGGGGGATTCAAAGTTTCCTTTACCTCTAGGATAGGACCTTTGTCTACTGGTTGGGGATTATGTGCTTTCTTTTCCCTGCTATTGTTTGTTGTGTCTTTGGTGGGCTTGTCTTCTCTAGGAAGCTGATCAGAGATGTAAGACTTCCCATATTTCTTCTTAGACCCAAGGTTGTATCTATTTGGGATATCGCTGGCCTTATCCCCCTTACTTAGCTCGTTTAATTGAATGTCCATGAGAGAATCCTCGTATGTTGATTGAGTTAATTGAGGAGAAGGAGATGCATCTTCAAGACAGTGGATTTATGGGCCAAGGTCTTCTTCTTCCCCATCATCATCTGCAACAAGGTTGTTTTGAAGAGGAGTCTGGATTTTCTGATCATCCCTATCTCTGTTCCGAGGTTCTCTTTGCATAATCCGAGGAGCTTATTGCTTGGCCTCCTGAAGTTTCCTCTGTTATCAACATTTTGAGGATTTATGTATGTCTGCCTCCCCTCTAACTCCAACCTTTCCATTCTGGCTGAAAGTGATTTTAGTAATTTGGTTACTTCGTCCATCTGAGGGGGGGAGGTGGAGGAATTAGAGGTTGAGGCTTCAACTCTTCCCCTTCCTGTGTCTTTGTTAGCCTTATTTATGAGTCGATCAACTGCTAATACATTAGACTCTACTTCCAGGGATGCATCTTGCATATGAGCCAATGAGGTATCTCTTCTCTCTCTTAATAGAAGGAAGAAGTCAGGGTCAAAAGCACTAGCATAGGTAATTTTGGCAGAGGCTTTATCTCGGCAAGGATCTTATTTTACATTTTGTTGAACCTTTTGGAGAAGTCAGAGACAAACTCTCCCTCTTTTCTCTTTAGGGACCCAAAATCTGTGATATAATACATGAAGTCCTTTTTATATCCCCACTGTCTCAAGAAGATATGATCTAAAGCCTCAATCCCATCAATGGATAGGGGTCAGGGCCTTGAACCACTTTTTGGCTTCTCCATCAAGACCGTGGACACAAATTCTCACCCATACATCTTCGTCTACTATGACGTAGTTATCGGCATAGATATAGAAAGTTGCAAGGTGCTCTTCTATAGTAATATCTCCCTCCCCCGTAAACTTAGGCAACTTCTTAAGGTAGCCACTGGCTGGGAGGGCATTAAGAGGTTGGGGCAAAACGAGAGGGGCATATCTGGAAGCTACTATAGCGTCCATTCTGTTCCTAGGAGGATTGGCACCTGCCATAGGGATGATAGGTGGAGGAGAACTAGGAGGGGGAGGGGTTTGAACAAGGGAGACTGGAACTGAGCATCCGAGAGGAAAGGGAAACAATGGAGGATTTGGAGAAAAGGCTACAGGGATTGAAAGAAAAGAGGATTCCCTTTTTGCAAAATCAGTAACTCTAACAGGAGGAGGAGTAATAAAACCTGGAGTGGGAAAATATTCCGAGGTGTGGGGTCTAGACGAAGGTATAACTTCAGGGGAGAGAGGAGTGACAAGGATTTCTCCCTCCAAACCCAGACTAGGAGGGGAAAAATCAACAGGAACACTCCCAAACTTTAAACTTTGAGAAACTCCAATAGATGGTATAATAGGAAAATGAGAAGCATATATTGGAGTTTCTAAAAGAGGACAATGAAACTCATCAGAAATACCTGATTCAACAACACAAGTACCTTCTCGAGGGGCCTTTCCTTTTCTGACAATTTTCTCTGGGTCAGCTTCAGGTGTTGCTAAAGGCAGCTGTGGAGTAGACCTCGTGTGTTTGCCTCTAGAAGCCATATATGAAACAATGGAGTTGCCAGTGGATTTGCATCAATGGAGTCGCCAGGTGCATAGTAGCAATATTCAATGTACTGAGTTCTGATGCACCTTCAAAACTAGTAAGCTTTGTCGTTAAATCCCAGGGAAAATATTCAGTTTTGTCCCCGGAAACGGCGCCGGAAATGTTAGCACTAGAAGTCACCTCTGGATTGCGGTAGAGGTAAGCCCAGTACCCATCATTTTTATGTCACAATGAATGAATTTAAGGGTGGTCTAATGGACATAGTCACAACAACTCAAGGATTATAGGGATTTAACTCAAAAAAACTGGGCTGGCATGCATAAGAAGATGAGTTCTTGATCTAACTTCAGTCAGTAAGTTGTAGTACAGTGATGAGTAGGGGGGAGAACAGGGGAGGAAATGTAGAGGTATGTTGTGGACATCGGGTCTTCCAACAACCTAAGGAGGAAAAGATCCAAATACAAGATCTTCTTGAACCCAAAACTTCAGGAAACTAAAAACATCATAACAATATTGCAATCAAACATACATTACAATATAGTCACAACAACTCGATTGGAACACCCATGCCCGAGTCTTCAATATCAGAAGAAAAAGAGATGATAGGAAAGCTGACTGTCATTAAACAAGAAGTCTCAAAAGGCACCTCATAACTAGAGAACCAGAGGTGTCATTAAAACTTTACAATACGGGAGCTTAGCTCAACCATCGACCATTACAAAATATAAAAACTGAGTATATATACTCAAATCAACTTGCTCCCTACAGAAGCATGCTCTGGTCACTGTATTCAAGGCTTGGCGTCTGCATCTTCTTCTGTCATGCTGCACTTGCATTCTTCTGTCATATGCAAGATCAGATTGGTATGGGCTTCACAAGAAAATCCATGATAGGGAACTTTCGGCTGACAGTCTTCCCTCCATGGTCAAATTTTCCATGCTTTCTATTTATGTGGTGAAGCGAGGTTTCAACCACCTTCCCCATTTTCATTAACTACTTTCATCGGGATCAGGGTGAGGCCTGACACCCATGAATGTCCCAGGTTAGTTCACGAACCCTTCGAGTCAATTCTGGCACCTCGAAGTCACGCATATCTTTCTCTGTGACCAACTCGGGTGCTTTGATATTTTGAGCAGCTCCTTTTCATATGACCTTGGGCTGCAACCATGTGCCTAATTCCCAGTCACTTCGGGACTTCGCGTTTCATGAGCTTGCATTGTGATCTTGCTGAAATTTCTGAATCGCGAAAGCACGATTGTTTGGATTGGGCGACATGTATCCCTTTGCATCAGATGCCCCTGTTGAATATCGACATTTCGAGACCTTGGGCCGTAGATATTTCTCACTTCAACTCCCTCAAAATGACTTTCTCCATGCTGATCCTGTGCCATGTGTCTTTCTGGAATGGATGGTCAAGATCATTTCGGCACTTCGCATGTCATGAGTTTTCAATACTCTACCCTCCTACTTTTCCCGACTCGCGAAATCGCGAAAAGTTGATCCTTCGGTCCAGATCTCCCCTTTGATCAACGACTGCGATCTTATCGCGATTTCTCATTTCACGAGTTCTGATGACTTTTCTCCTTGACCACTCCATCTCTCGAAACCACGAAA
The DNA here is from genome assembly GCA_009831015.1 of Picea engelmannii. Lineage (NCBI taxonomy): Eukaryota > Viridiplantae > Streptophyta > Pinopsida > Pinales > Pinaceae > Picea > Picea engelmannii. The sequence continues at coordinate 22,164 of WSFP011384655.1, forward strand.
TGCTAATCTTACGCCATGCGTCCTTCCCCATACCAACGGCTAGGATTGACCTTGCGATTTTGGACCTTTATTTGATGCTAAACTTGGTGCAACTGTATGATCTCGATCACCCAATGGCCGCCGATCCGATCTGCCTGATGGATCTCTGCCGCCGAAAGTTGATCTTTCTCACTCGCTTGATTTGAGTTGATATCAGACTACTTCAAGTGTTGCGCCTAGCTCTCACAAATGCGACCTGTGTAGTTTACTTGAATGACTAGCTGAAGGCTCGGGAAAACAAAAGACCAGAGATAGAGATGAAGAGGGGAATGATCAGCCTAAGAGAGAACTAGAAGGCTAAGGGCCAACACTTCTCAAGCAAACAAAAGAAGAAAACTATAAGTTGAAAGGAAAAACCTTATGATTGGGTCTTCAAAAGGAGGAGAGACAGGTAAAAATATAGACTTGGGTAGAAACCACAAACTCCTAAGGCTATGACAAGTTTATGTGATAAAATTTTGCACTAATAAATTTAATTATATCTATAAAACAATTCATACCATCCACTTATTCTAGCTTACACCTTTTATTCTAACTTAAAACACACTAATCATAAAAACTTTGAATATGTAGAAATTGATGTTTTCACTTAGATGTACAAATATCATGGGCTACATCTAAACTACATCTATTTACATTAGTTATTAAGCTTAAACTATATTATGCAGCTATATCTAAGCTACATTTATTTACTTTAATCTAAACTACATCTATTTACATTAGCCATTAAGCTTGAACTATATTATGTAACTACATCTAAACTACATTTATTTACTTTAACTATCTAAACTACATCTATTTACATTAGCCATTAAGCTTGAACTATATTATGTAGCTACATCTAAACTACATTTATTTACTTTAACTATTGAACTTGAATTATATTATGAGACTACATTATTTTAATTATTAAATTTACTTAAATTATATTATATATTTATTAAGAAGTTAGTTATTAAGTTTTACTTCTTTTATTGTAATCGCTATTACGTAGTCCTTATTCAACCCGCTCTCATATTCAATTCAAAATGGAGATAGTGTTATGTTGATTGTCGTTTAAATTGATCTATGATGTCAGCTCAAAAGTAAAGATGTTCCTTTCCCATCCGTTAATAATGGGTATGTTTCCATTAACTTTAATTTCAATCAAATAAAAGTTAAAAGATGAAACCATAAGCACATGATATTATCTAATTTTTTCACTATTTTTATTGGTAAGTGATATTTCATTGGCACTCTATTATTCATTATTCATTGGCAGTGTATCTTTTTCATCTTGTTCAATGGATGGTGGATAATGTAGTCTTCAACAAATAGGAACGAGATGACACTACTAATAATTGGTAGTGCGTTTAGTGAATACTTTTCACCATTTTTCTTTGCTTATCATATCAACTAAAATTGCTTGTTGAAATGATGTTCAATGACATGGGAGTGACAAGGTGGAAACAATGTTTGACACTAGATTATAAGTTTTCAATGAAGGTACAACACACGTGTTATAATTTGAATGTGTGTTAACTTAAAGGGGGTTGAGTAGCTATTGAAAGAATTGTCTCTTCGCTAGTGAAGATCATGATAACTTTGGACATGAAAGAACGCAATTTTGCATAATCTTGTGTGCAAAGGAGAGTCATGGGAAAAACTTGTAATACCTCTTCCTAATACTTTTCATCCATGTTCAAATCAATTATATTTGAAATGACACTCAACAGATAATGGTTCCAAACTCGTGCAACACATATATTATAGCTTTGAATATTATCACAAAATTATTTTAAGAAGCAATTAAGATTGTAATGGCACTCAACAGATAATGGTTCCAAACTTATGCAACACATATATTATAGTTTTGAATATTATCACATATTTATTTTAAGAAGCAATTAAAACTGTGCATTTGATGAGGTCATTACCATTGTTAAGAGAGATGGCATGTCATTAACATGCATAGGGGTTATATTCTTTGTACTAGTAATAATCTCAAGAACTAGCATCCCAAAAGCATAGATATCAACCTTTTGTGTCAAATGACCATGCTCCAAATATTTTGGAGCCCTCTAATCTCTACCAAAACAACAATAAATACCATCCACATGTTTTAATAAAAGGTTTTCTTTTAATATTTCAATATACTTTTACCAAGTTTCAACAATTTTCATTTTAAAATGAGCTTAATTTTCAACAAAGTATTTAATAAACCTAAAATATGAGATTTTAAGTCTGAAATGTTAATCTAAAAAAATTTGTTTGCTTTTATGTTTTTGTGGATAATATGTGTATCAAATTCTTGGTGAAGATAAGCTAACCCACCAACAATTCCTAATATAATCTCAAACTTTCTTTGGAAATCCAAAAATTTACCTAAATTTCCATCTGTTGCAAAAAATTCTATATCGAATAACTTAAACATGACTCAACAACAATAGTGTTTGGCATGTGAAGATTGCAATAATAAAATAAAGTTATGATCACAATTATTGCCGAATAGAAAGTGATCAAGGCTCGAATAGAAAGTGATCAAGGCTCTGGTTGAGAATGTATTTGTAAAATAAGAGTATATCTGGACCATTCATATTACACCCAAGCAATTTGACAATATTTTTATGTTGAACATGATTTATGAAATTCACTTCATTGAAGAACTCGCTCACCCAACTTTGTTCCTTATTAAAAAATAATCTTTTACAATTTCATTGTCGTCCAATAGAATACCCTACCAATATATCCAATCCATATTTCTCAATAATGATGTAAATTTACCCATAATAATTTAAATCTCTGTAAGATAAAACAAATTTGGACATTACCTTATACACTGAACCTGAACCAAAGGTTCCTTGTCCAATCTTGTTTCCAATGTTGAAATAATGAGTAGCAATTTGTAGAGTTTGATGTTTGTAACCTTATTTTTATGCAGATATAATTGTTGAAAGTTGAGTTGATGGTTTGGAATAACCTGCAAAATAAATAACATATTAATGATTCTATAAATACTATATCACCATGCTATTAATGGTTACATTGTTTTGTTCAATCCTTGCATTACTATATCACCATGCTATTAATGGTTACATTGTTTTGTTCAATCCTTGCATTGTTCTTTGTGATTTAATATATTTTATATATATTTAGATTTTTAATAAATTTGAAAATTGTAATAGAAACATTATGGTCTTTGTAGGATTATGAGATCTACGAGGATTGTGTTCATTGCAAATTTATTTATTTCAACATAGAGTATTAATGGTTACATTGTTTTGTTCAATCTTTGCATTGTTCTTTGTGATTTATTATATTTTGAGGTGTTATATATATTTAGATTTTTAATAAATTTGAAAATTGTAATAGAAACATATTAATGTAACCATTAATACTCTATGTTGAAATAAATTTATTGTTTTAGGTAAAATTACATTTTGATTTATTCATTTTTTTTTAAATTTTAATAATTTGGGTCATTTTAAAATGAGTCAAAATCATTAAAAACAAAATTTAAAAGGAATTGATGATGATGATGATTAACGTCTACTAAGACCTAATTGGTCTATCGAACCTTAAGAGGGTAAGTGATTACTTGTGAATTTTGTCTCTGTGCTCGAAAAGCATTAAGAGAAGCTTTCCAAGATCACCATACTTTTGTTGAGTTAAGAGGTTAGGAAGGTTGGTGGTGTGGTCAATATTTTGAAAATGAGATCTAATATGGGTATAGGCTGGACAATCTAAGAGAAAATGCTTTTCATCTTCAACCTTCTTAGTGTCACAAAGGTGACACACTCTTTCATCCCATGACGTTTTAGGAATTGACCAACGCCCAATTTCACTATGGAGCTCATGAGAATTCGTTCTTATCTTAACAATGTTTATTTTTTTTTTACACTTAGCAAAACAGTAAACAAAAGTAAACAAACTTAATATTTTTGATTGATTTATTTTTTAAAATAAAATTATATTTAAAATTATTAGTTGTTTTTTTTTTTAAATTCCAATAATTTGAATCATCTTAAAATGAACCAAATTGTTAAAAACAAAGTTTGAAAGAAATTTATAAAAAAAAATTAATCATATTTCATCCCTAAAATATTTTTGTTTCTCTATATTTAACTACTCTAAAATTAAAAAATAAAATAAAATTATAAAACTCTAATAGAATTTGGTCTCGAATAGTTTTTATTTATGGAAGAGTAACCTTTGTAAAACACTTGGAAATATGTTTTTAAAATTATTTATAATATTGTTTTTAAAATTGTCTTTAATATAATTTATTTATTTGACACTATGTTAATAAATATGATTATAAAATTTATAAAAAAATCCATAAATTATTATTGTAACGTATATTGGGAATAAAAAGTAATATGTAATATTTTCCATATTATTATTCTAACCTATATTGTGAATAAAAAAGTAATATGTAATATTTTCCATTCTAAGTAAGTCGTATAGGAGGATTTTGGACATACCAATCCCGTAGACAGTATATTGTGAATCAAAAAGTAATATGTAATATTTTCCATTGTAAGTCGTGTAGGAGGATTTTGGACATCCCACTCCCGTAGACAATAATTTGAAAGAGGAAATAATTTTTTTAAAAAATCATTAATTTTAAGAGTTATTTGAATAATTTAATATTGTAGTAAAATATTTTTTTTTTATAAAACTTTGGTAATTTTGTTTTAGATAAATAAAGTTTTACTATTATCCAAAATGTATGTATAGTAAAATAATCATTAAAGGTTTTGTTCCATATTGTCTAAAATTCTATTAGATATTTGGATTCTCATTAGCTTTTTTATCATCATATCCTAACAACTAAAAAGAAGTTTTATGTAAGGTTAAATGCCTACCTTTTGTTTCAATTTGATTTAGGAAAAGGTATAAGATTCAAATTCTAAAATGGTTGGAGGAAGAAAAATTAAAAATAAAAGAAAGGTAAATTCATCTACATATTTTCAATGTACAAATTGGGATCACTTAAAATTTCTAGAAGCAATTAAATAAGTTTAAACTCACAAAGCCAAACTAATATATAAATTGAAGACATAATTAAAAAAGGGATGTTTCCTAACCCATAAACGATACTTATAAGAGGAGATTCAAGAATGTGGTGCTCTCTCCTATGCACTCCCAACCATGGGATGAGGAGCCACTAAACATGCCATTAAAATTCTAGGCTCCATAAGATAGTAGAGAACATAGTTACCAACCTAATGAGAATTGTGATCTCAAAACAAGAACTATAATATTAAAACCCCATATGTTTGCATAAAAAACATTAAAATCAACCTTTGAATCAAAAAGTGGTTATACCAGTGATGTCTCTTTTTAAGTTAAAATTACAACATTTTGGAACCATGACCCATAATGTGGCTAACAAAACTTAAAAGCAAAACTCAAATCAAAAGTGGTGCTACTTGTAGCACCCTTCTTTTTTTAAGATTAAAATTACAACTTGTTTGAAACATGGCCTAACAACCAGTATTGTTGTTACAAGTAAAACCTTTTTTGTGTTGGGGATGTGAGGAGGTGGGTGGGGAAGTGGGGGTTTAAAATACAATTTGTTTGAAACCATGGCCATAACAACCAATACCATCAAAATGAAAATATCAAAATCAACCCCTGAATTGAAGTGATGTGCTAACAACAACACCCTTTTTTTCCAAGATTAAAATTGCAACATTTATCAAACAATGCCCTTAAAAATTGATACTATTGCAAACAAAATACACCTATAATTGAAATACACCATGCAAGTAATTCTTGAAAAACATAGGTTGAAGCAAATATTACACCATTTTGGGTTCCTTACGGTCTTCAAAGATGTTCAATTCCTGTGTCACAACTGCCTTGCACTACCTACATGCCCCCAATGAACCATATACCTTATAAATAAAAATCTGGGACTTGTGACTAGGGGATGAAATTCATTAAGTGTTGATCATGTCATAGTTAGCTTTGATTTTGATCTCGAAGAAGAAGTGTAGACCTTGGCCCTTGAAAAAATGAATTTAAAAGTAAAATATGTTAAATGGGGGTGGGGGTGGGGGAGGTAGGATGAGACAATCCTTAGAATCACCCATCACCCTAAGAATCGCCCTCCCAGCGAGGGTGATTATTCTTAGAACCACCCTCCGGTGAGTGTGATTCTCAAAATCACCCTCTAGTGAGGGTGATTCTCATAATCAAGGGTGATTTTGAGAATCACCCTTTACCCTCCTAGGGAGGGTGATTCTCAAAATCAAGATCAAGGATGATTATGAGAATCACTCTCATTAGAGGGTGATTTTGAGAATCACCCTCATTGGAGGGTGACTCTAAGAATAATTACCCTCCTAGGGAGGGTTAGGGTGATTATGAGAATCACCCTCCCCATGGGGGAGGGGGCGATTCTCATAATCACCTGCCACCCCAAAGGGGTAGGAGGGAGGGTGATTCTGAATCACTCCCCCCCCCCCTCCCCCTTTGGGTCAGTGGGTGATTTTTGTAGAACCCTGCTATGCAATGAAAGAATTGGGCAGTTCTTAGCTAACAAAGAAATCTAAAATCTACTTAACAAAGATTTCCTTTGGGATATATCTTACTATCCTTGTGTTTCTATCTACATCAATTCAGTAAAAATATTGTTGTAAAAGTGAAGTTTAACATAGTGTGCCTTGAACGAGTCCATACCAGTGAGGGAATTAGAGGATCCAATTGGTAAAATGTTCAAGTTTTCTTTTGAAAGAGTCCATTCAACTCTAATGGGAAGATCTTCACCATTTCACTAACCTTTCTCTTATTTCCAGTGGTTCATTGGATTAACCATGACTAACTAT
>WSFP011384656.1:0-29017 GCA_009831015.1 Picea engelmannii
AAGTATGCCTTTCTACAAGAAAAGGCATCCAACTTTCCAAGATGTGCCTTGCAAATGGACCAAGGCCACTGTCATAAGTGCACCTTGCCAACGGAACAAGGTGTCTCAACCAAATAATTTGTCCAACATGTCCATCCACGTAGATGTGATGGAGGTGCTTTATGCCACTCTATGTGATGGTCTTATATTCTCCCCCACCAAAAATCATTGTTTTCCTTGGTAACATCTTCAAGCACCTCTTGTTCTCAAGTCACTGTCAAGACCCATGCATCCATCTACAATCAGCATGCCCAACTACTTTGCACTATTCATGAAGGAATTGTCATGCAACCTCCTTCCACCCACTCCTTTGGACAAGCGCCTCTTTTCCCAAATCTATTACCAATGCCTCTATTGTTGATACCAATTGCTATTGTGTCTACATTCTAATCCATCATTGTTATCCAAATTTTGTCGAGAAGTTTGTTAAATTGTCCAAGTGTTGCACCTCTAAACCTAATATAGCTTTCATACTTCAACCAACTTATCATGACTCCACACATTGAACTCTAAAATCTCTAAGATAGTAAATTGACCATTCCAATTATCCTCCCAAGTCATGAGAATGTACATTCTCATGCCCAAAACCCATTCTTTTCCTTCCGCAATTCAGTGACTTTGTACAACTCTTATAGGCCAAGGCACCTTCTCAAAGACACACTAGGCTCCACTACTTTCCCCTTAGCAGTAAGCCAACCTATTATAGCTCAATGAGAATTCAATAGCAAATAAATTCCAAGGCCAACACCAACATCCACAATCCATCTAGTATCTAGTTCATGTGAAGAGTTTGGAACATCACCATACTACTGTGTCAAATACATCCACAAAGGTCACATTTGAACCAATTCTACCCTCGCATTCTTCCAACAATCATTCAATTTCTAGGTTTAGCTACCAAATTTCTTTCCCAGATGCACCCAATGAGGGTTCAACCTCTTCCTTGGTCCTCGCATAACAAGGTCACTACACATTTTCCTTGTCTTCTTAGTCTACTGCCAAGTCTGGACCATATAGGTCAAATGCTTCCCTGGCTTCATTGGCCAATTCTTCTTCCATCTTCATTTTCCTACTCAAGTTTGGGATGTCTTTCTTAGCCAAACAAATATGTGTCAATGTCGTCACTATTATCATAGTGTTTTCAATTATAACTTCAATCCTTGTGATCCCCTAGTCTAATACCTTGATTGTTCATCCAAATTGTCTAAGTCTTGCATATCCAGACTTGCAATTGCACCATTACTTCAACCAACCTTGCCACATTGTCCAAAATGATATTTTCATGTCGAATTTCTATCTATCTATACAAATCCTTTGGACCTAGGAAAATTCCCTACATTTACCTCCAACCATCAAGTCACCTTCGTCAACTCAACATCCAAAAGAGTGGAAAATGGCCATCACAACCACTACCCTCAAGTTCTCCAACAATCTATCCAAAGTGTTCTAAGTCAAATGAGTTGGAAAAATTATTTCCATACCTCTTTCCTAAGAGAGGAACATCTGCACCAACATTTTTTTCACCTTCAACCAACGATCCTTCTGATCTCTAGGTCATCTGGAATCATTCATAAACTACCCAAGGAGTGTTCTACTTCATCCTATGTACCCATATACAAAAGTGGTAGAGAAACCTCCATGTCAACTTGATCTTCATTCATGGCTACACCATACAAGCCCACTGTCAACATTTTCTTAGTTGACTCCTCTATCATCTCCATCTGTCACATAGAACAGAACTTCCTTGCTTCACCCAAGCAGGCATTCAATATACTTTGGCACTATTGTTCGGCTACCTAAGGAAAGACTTTATTTCTTCCACAATATTGTTAAGTTTCTTCCTGCAACCCAACAAATTTTCTAGGGCACCCATGCACTAGTGCCTCCATTTTGACACTAATCAACCTGCCATTGGTGGGGAGAATAGGATGGCTTGCTACCATCTCAAGTTTCTAACCATTAGGGGAATTTTGAGGTCAAAAATAAGCGTAAAAAAAAGGTACTATCAAAATCAACTTTTAAAGAACCAATAGGATTCAAGATGACAATGTCAACCATAAAGGTAAATGTTTTTGGAGGGAAAGGAAGAAACAATTTTTTTTAATCATTTTTTTATATATATCCTTATAGGTTTACTCAAATTTCAAGTGTAGGGACTGGCTGGAATTAAAATATGCATCCATTGAGTACCCACTCTACATACTTTTGATAGACCCATAGTGAGATAAATTGAAAATACATGGAAAAACATGTTTTTTTTATGAAACACATTTTTTTCATGTGAGATAAACTGGAAATACATGAAAAAACATTTATTTTCATGTATTTCCAATGTATCTCATCATGGGTCTATCAAAAGTATGCAAAGTGAATTCTCGTTGAATGTGGAATTTGATTATGCATCCAATGATTGCCTACAATTGCAATTTGAGTAAACCTATAAAAAGTCGAAAATACAATTAAAAAATAGGTTTATTTCTTTCCATTTGAAAATTCATAACTCTTGTTTTTTTTTAACTATTATTTTATCATTTTCCTTAGGAGGCCCATTTACACCTCAAATTTCCCCTAATGAGAATGATGTCTCCACGGTCTTCTCCTTTCACCAAGCTTCGCGTCTTCAAGTTCCCCTTGGCTCCATTTCCTACTCCATAGTAGCAATTTTCCCATGGTTCCAATAAATTAGTGGAAGGTGGTAGGTGGCTACCAAAGCTATCCCCAACAACTATAATACTAGTCTGCCTAGTGTCCACCAAGGTACTCATCCCAAGAATCTATCATTCCAAATTTCCATCCAAAAACTCTCTCAAACATGTTGTTTGACATCCCATAACATCCAACGTTCCCTTTCAATTATGTGGCACTTTATATGCTCCCAAGCTTGTTGGGTTCAACCATCAAAGAGGGTTGCACTTAAACTTCCTCCAATTTTCCCAACTTCTATTGGAATATTCACCAACACTAAGAAGGGGGGGGTGAATCAGTATTGATCACTTTTTACCATTTTTAACCTTAAACACGTCATGTAAACATTAACCATTAACAATTTCATTTATCATAATAAAAATAAAAATAAAAAACCCATAAACATAACACAATGATTTTTACATGGAAACCCAAATGGGAGAAAACTACGGAATGTTTTTTCTTATATCATGTTAATATTACATTCATAGGAAGCACGAACTAGAAGGAGACATTGTTGATGCTTGAATCGGTTAGAAGTGAAACGACAACCTCACAAGGATATGAGTACCCCTACGTTTTTAGACAGGTGGTACTCCTCTTTGACTAAAAGATATATCTTTGATATCTTGGATTAAGAGAATGTTAAGATAGCAAACCCTAGATCTTTATTTCTTGAAATTATTCAATAAAATGGTTCTTCAATAAACTAATTTTATATTTATGTGCAGCAAGAAGTCTTTTAACAATAAAAAATATTGAAGGAGGGCTTCAACATCATAACTTTATTGTGATCAGCATCACATACACAATATTCTTAATCACATACAAATGCATCCATATCTTCTTCATGAGAAATTGGAGTGAATAATTTGATCATCTCAAGGAATTTTAAAAGAGTATTACTATCAATACCAAAAAGAGAATTTGATAGGTCAATCTCAAATACCTCATACTTAATACTCAAAGTTACAAGATACAAATGAAATCAACCCCGAAACAATTCTTTGTGGAGTTTTATTCATGAAATATGTTCTTCATTACAAACTATTTTACAGTCATGTATATGGCTGTAAATACTCCATGATCATATAAGAAAAATATTTGGAAGAATTTAAGAAGAACACTCAAGAACTCAACCTTGTTCCCAATTCAGAGATTCAAACATAAATCTATGAGAAATGGTGTAGATGAATAGAAAGGGTAGAGAATATGGAGATATTTCTTTGTTGCAGAAGCTTGGTTATATATTCATGGCTAAAATTCCTCTTCTTATGATATTCTACCCTACCCCTCTGATAATTATGATTCTGGAATCTTTGATGAAGCTCTTCTTCTCTTTTTAAAATGAGATTTTATAACTACTTGATTAGTTAAGGTTTTTTCCTCTCTTGAATTCATGTATCTTTAAAATCGGTCCCTTTCCTTTTTTAATCATTTTTTTTAAATAAACTTTTATTTTCAAAATTCAATTAATTTCCCATTTAAAGAGGGGGAGTGTGTTTTAATTTTTTGGAAGTGATAGTTAAATTTTCAGCCATGTAAATCACTTCATATGTGATCTTTATCGTCTCATCTTTCCAACGATATAATTTTTTCCCAAATTTGACTCCTAGATCTCAAGATATGAGCTCGTGAAGTTGAGTTGTCATGCATGCCCATTAAAAAATGAAGTTGATTGATATTTCAATTTTTGATAAAAATGTGGTCATTTTCAGCCCTTCTAACCTATATCATCATTTTTGTAATCGAAATAAATATCCTACGGTATAAAATTTGCACGATTTTTTTGCCCGGAGCCCAAGTTATAATCTTCAAAAGTTCATGACTCAAGGACCGTCAATCTGATGTCTTGGGGCAATCTTAGCCCTTGATTTCAAATTTGTTTTTCCCTCTTTGGAAATTTCAACTTTTTCTTCATAAAGGTTATCCCACATTCATTGGGATATTATGAATCTTCATGGTATATAATACTAAGTGTATTATACACTTAGTAAGAAACATGAGAAGAATATTATGGAGCTTAAGGGGATCGACCTCCCCTTAGAAAATTGATTAAGTGATAATAATTTTGACCAAAATTATATTCCAACCATGTCAAGTCAGCATATGAGTCAACTAGTAACAATTGACCACATGTCATCATCTGATAGTCTAATAATATGGTATGTGTACCCAATAAGATTCTACCATATGTCTCAAATTGTATGTTGCCATGTGTCTACAATGTTGAGTTGTCATGTGTCATAGTCTTAGGTTGTCAAACAGTAATCTGTCATGTGGCACCATTTGCACACTTCCATGTGTAAGAATTTCATTGGTGACATGTGTCCAACTCTTGTTGGCCCATGGTTTAAGTGGTGAAGACTTTGTAATAACGGTTAAGTATGGGAGATCAGACAAAAGGGTAAGTGAGGGGAAGGGGAAATTTGTAGGCGGTGGAAGTTAGGAGGGTAGTTTGTAGATTGCAGGGGTGAGGTGAGTGAGGGATTTGAGTCCATGAGTCCACCATGGATGAAAAATGGTTAAGTAATGATACTTCTCGAACAAGTTCATGAAAATGAGAAAACACAAAAGTATGAGTCTGTGAGTCTGTGAACCCTTGAATATGATAAATTAATTAAGTATGGAAAGGAGAAGAGGGGAGAGGGGAAAATGGAAAAATGGTTAAGTGTGAGAGTAGAGTAATAAGAGTAGTGAAGAAGGAGAGTAGAGTAGAGTAGAAGAGGGAAAAATGATTAAGTATAGAATGAGAGTGGAAGAGTAGAATGGAAGAGGGAAAAATGCTTAAGTGTGGAAATAAAGGGAATATGAGAGTAATGAGAAAATGGAAACATGACTAAGTATGGGATGAGATTTTAAGAGAGGTGAAGGGATAAGAGAGTAAAATGGTTAAGTGTGAAGATGGAAGGTGATAAAAATGACTAAGTGAGGAGAGTACTTAGTCAAAAATTTGAAAATGGAGAGGAAAGGTGCACCATACTTAGACAAACTCTACTTGCCATTTTTCGAAGTTATTTTTGCAATTTCTATGTTAGACTTCTGGATAAAATTATGAATATATTGGGAATACTGACTCAGATTTTGAATCAGTGAAATGTCTGACGAGGCTGAGACTGAAACATACACAATGAACTTATAATAATTCAATTTTTTTCTTTTTTTCTAATATTAATTTTTTTATTAGACCGGGAGCGGAACAATATATATGACCAAATTTTCATCAAGAATTTGCTCCAACTATGGGACAGTGACCCCCTATGGGTTGATGAGAACCCAAAATCTGAAAACCAATTTCCTTCTCCATTGGTCTTTGGAGTTATCCTCAAATTAGATTATTGTAATTCTTCTTCTTTCATGGAGTTATCTTCAAATTTCAATATAAAGACTTCCTTATTGTGCAAAACTTGAACTGAAGAAAAAAAATATGTACATACATGATCTACCTACCCTATCTTAATTGGAAGAAAGGGGCACCTTAGGTGTAGGTAGATTTCCAGTGGAGTCATTCAAGCATTGATCTTATTTGTAGAATTAATTCTATCACTATGGAATGTATTGAAACTTGTACCAATGAGCCAATGGTACTCTGATATGTACTGCAGAAAAATTGAAATAGGTGTGTTGAGGATTTGATTGCATTGATTTTCCAACAATTCTTTGGAACCATAATTCAATGAAGTCAATTCTTGGTTGCTCAAGAATATTATCGTCATTGATTGGATGAAGAGTTTCCAATATTAGAATACTTTCATCTTTCTCCTTATCTCCAATCACTTCCAAGGTTCTTGATTCATCAATAATATCTTGAAAAGACTCTTCCTTCATGTAGTGGCCATTGTGTTCATCATTTTTTCTCAAAATTCATTTCATCCACCAACCATTCTTGTTGCCAAGGATCTTGAGGATTTTTATCATATATTGCAAGACTAAAATATTCTCATGTATTTGGTGGAGGCTCCTTGATTTCATCTTCAAATTTTTTGTTTGACAGATATTCATATGGAGTATAAAGGAGGCTGAAATTTTCTTCTTGCAAATTGGAATTTTCAACTTCATTTTCGGTAATATGACTTGACTTAGAAAATTCATCCAATATTTGATTAGCTTATTCTTCAAAATGAATCACTTCATTATCTTGCTTCCATATGGGAGAGGATGGGTGGGCATCAACATTAAAAGCATCAGGAAAAACATATGAATGCACTCTTGGGATGAACTTTTCTGCAAATGAATTTTTGAACACATCTCAACTGGTAATGGAATTAGGTAGTAATGAACTATACCATTTGAGAGCATATCCTCGTAGAGTTTGTAAAAATAATATACATATAACATTTTCCTCGATGAAATTATGAACATGAATGCGGACTGTGAAAGTTGGCTATGAGGTCGCAAGGAAACCATCCAGAGACAGCGACAACGAACAGGTTTAGGGGGCTAGATCCAAAAATAGAGAAAACAGAAGGTTAGCTCCTCAAGAATCACCAACAGCTGAAGTGGAGCAAGGGAAGTCAACACCAGAAGCTAGAGAGGATTTGATGCCAGAAAGGGTGAAAGAGAAAGGACAAACCATGGGGGGAAAGAACCTAGAGCTAGAAGTGGAGGAAGGTGAGTTTTCCTCAAACAGTGATAGCGAGGGAGCAAGTGACACCATTATCACCCCAATAAAAACAAGCAAAGGTAGGAAATCCAAGAAAGAAGAAAGAGAAAAGGAGACATACAAATATGTCTTGAGTGGATCGAAACCAACAATCAAACAACTGATCAATGTTAAACAGACAAGGAAGCACTCCAGGGCCCCTCAAGGAGCCCATATCTTCCCCCCAGGTAAATCATGAGACTAACCTCCTGGAATTGTTGGGGTTTCGAAAATAGAATAAAGGAAGAGGCGCTTAAATATATCATATTAACTTCAAATTACGAGATCCTTCTTATCCAAGAAACCAAGATGGAAGCACAAGACTTCCTCAACATAACAAATGCAGTTTGGAAAGCAAGCAAGGGAATAGCAAAAAGCGCAAGAGGAGCCTAAGGATGTATAGGCACTCTCTGGAACCCTACGAAGTATGAACTCATCAAATATGAAACATGCAAGCATTAGATCTATACCAACCTCCTTCACAAAGAAATGGGCCGACAGGTAAGTCTCTTCAATCTTTATGTGCCTGTCATACTAGAGGAAAAAATATTTTGTTGGGATACTCTAAAAGATTACATGCTACTAAATGAGCTGGAAAATATCATTATTGGGAGGGACCTCAATGTGACCCTAGCAGCGACCGAGAAAAAAGGTGGCTCCATTGTGTGAGACCCAGCAAGGGAATGGGTAGAATATATCATGTCATATTGGGAGTTAGAAGATGTCAAACCAACTAAAGGGAATTACACGTGGTCTAATAAGAGGGTAGGGTTGGGCCACATTGTTGCAAGGCTAGACAAGTTCTTAGTTCATAACACCTTTATGCTTATGGGCCTCATCTCATCCTCCTTCATCCTCCCTCATAGTGTTTCATACCACAAAACAATCATGTTGGATATTTCCCATGACAAGAACCTCAAGCCAATCCCTTTCAGATTTAGCCCAGCATGGCTCCAAGATGAAAGCTTCCATGATCTGGTTACCAAAATCTGGAATGAAAAAGTAAGAGGCTCTACCTTTTTTGTTTGGGAAGAAAAACTCAAAATATTAAAGGTAGCGCTAAAGTCCTGGGCAAAAACCCTACCAAACCCTATTTTATCTCACCAAGAAGCCCAAAAACAGCTTGAAAAACACCAACTGGATATGGAAAATCAAGAAATCACCCAAGAAACTTTGCAACAAGAGGATCAACTCCAAAGGAATTGGCATCAAACCTATAGAGAGGAGGAAAATTATTGGCAACAAAAATCCAGGAGCCTCTGGTTGGAAGCAGGGGATAAAAACAATGGCTTCTTCCACAAACAAGTTGAAGCTCGAAAGAAGTTCAAGAATGTCACGGAAATTCGGGTCCAAAATCAGACAATAACATATTTTGAAGGCATAAAAGCAGCTGCGGCAGAAGCCTTCGAAACTCTTTACACAAAAAATCAAAGATCTGTTATAGATTTCAAAGTATACCCACTCTCTTTAGTTCTGGCCCTCATTCATGAAGATGTCAACATCAAGCTAACCAAGGTAGTCGACCAACAAGAAATAAAAGAGGCACTTGATCAAATGAACCCAGACAAAGCCCCAGGTCCAGATGGATTCACAGCCAGATTTTACCAAAACAACTGGGATATAATAAAATCATACCTCACAAATATGATTAGGAAGTCTCAGACTTGCACCAAGATAGGAGGTGGAACAAACTCGTATTTTCTTGCTCTCATTCCCAAAGAAAAAGGAGCAGTCAACTTTGAAAGGTTTCGCCCAATTTCTCTCTACAACACAAGCTACAAAATTCTCACCAAAATAATAGCTAACAGAATTAAAAATATTCTCCCAGCAATTATCCCGGAAAATCAAGGAGGATTTGTAAAAGGTAGGTATATAGTGGATAACATCACCCTTGTTCAAGAGGCCCTACACTCAAGTGTTCACAGAAAAGACAAAGGTATGATAATTAAACTTGATTTGGCAAATGTGTTTGATAGAGTCAAACATAATTTTCTATTCAAGGTCATGGAAAATTTTGGTTTCGCCCCCCCTTCATAAATTGGGTTAAATGTTGTATCGGTTCCCCCTAGATAGCCCCTCTACTAAATGGTCAGGCCACTAAGTTCTTTCAAGCTTCCAGAGGTCTTCGGCAAGGATACCCCCTCTCCCCACTCCTTTATGCCATCCAAGCCTCCGTACTCAGCTTCCAATTGGATCACGGCCAAATGCATAACAATATTCTCGGCCTGAGAATTTCCCCTAGGGTAAAAGAAATCAACCACGCTCAATTTGCAGATGGCACACTGCTAATGGGAGGAGAGAGTATGCCTACAACAAAGAAATTCAAAAAGGAATTAGACACCTACACAGAAGTATCAGGAAGTGTGATAAGCCTGACTAAAAGTAAGATCTTTGGATGGAACATAACTCCAAGGGAGATGCTAGATATCTCAAGATTCCTTGGAATGGAAGGCTGCACCACCTGGGATGCATTTAAATACATGGGAGTCTCTATATTCAAATCCAATCCAACGGCTTCGCATTGGGACCAGCTGATAGGAAAAATTAAAAATAGAATAAACTCCTAGGGAGAAAACTAGTTAAACCTTGTGGGAAAAGTGGTCCTCATCAAAGCAGTGTTAGCAAGAATCATGATTTACCAAATCTCCTTACTTATGACCCCGATGTCCACAATCCAGAAAATTGAAGTGTTGTTCAAAAGATTCCTCTAGAAGGGAGGGAAGCAAACAGGGAGGAAATTGCACCTTATAAGTTGGGAAAAAATAACCAAGCCCTACCTTGAAGGGGGCCTCCAATTTAAAAACCTCCATACTCAAAATTTAGCCTTGGGAGAAAATATCTTATGGCGCATAATCACTGGGAATTCCTCCTGGAGTAAAAGAGCATTATGGAAGAAGTACTTTCGAGGCCCAAGGAAAAATTGCCTTGATAGTCCAGCAAAGGTGGAGAAAGAATCCCCAATTTTCTCTCTATGCCAAAAGTCTCTCAGACACTTTAAATATCACCTCACTTGGATACCATGCAATGGTAAATAAATCAAGGTTTGGGAAGACTCAATTATGGGAGACCAACCACTAGACTCGAAGCAGGGTCTAGATTGACTTAAAAAGTGGATGAGACTCCAGAATTTACACAGTATGTGGGACATCTCACGGTAGGAAAACGATGATCTCCATTCCTGACTAAGGTGGGAAATTGTCAATTTACCCCCAGAGCTAGAAGAGGAATGGAACATGCAGAATTATTGGCTACAAGGTAAATCCCCCTTAAAGAAAAGGAAAAAAGACAAGAGAGGATGGGGACTGTTCTCTGGACTTTACACTACAGCAGCAGGATATCAACATATAGAAGCAGTCCCACACGTCCCCCCCAGACCCGGCAATTTGGAAAGCCATCTGGTCCTCCAAGTCAATTCTGAAGATAGATATGTATGTATGTACCACGGCACACAGAGGTATCCTCACTGGCGAAAATCTAAGAAGAAGAGGTTGGGAAGGCCCCTCCAGATTCCCTCTCTGCTATCAAGAAGAGGAGACTACAGACCACCTACTTTTAAGCTACAATTACTCCAAGGAAGTCTGGCAGTTAATCCTTGGACTACACCCAGACACTCTTGTTTTACCTCAACAATTCAACGCCCTGCTCCAGAATTGGAATTCCCTCTGTCCTTTTCAAACAGCAAAAAAGGGCCAACTCTCCACCCTTTGGAGAACTCTCCCAAAATTTATTCTCTGGAAGATCTAGCTCGAACGAAATAACAGGTTATTTAGGGAAGCCAAAAGAAACCCTGCTCGGGTAGCCACAAAGATAAAGGCCCATTTTGGTGAGAGCGCCCCCTACTTCTGTAAAGCAGTGAACTCAAGGTCGTTAGAAATGGAAGAGAAACTCTGGATTGAACATCTTAATCTCTGAGATCAACAGTAGCAAACACATCTCAATTTACACCAGCAAGAATGGGAAATCGGGATGGAGGAGCAAGAGTTCGAAGAATGGAAAAAAAATGAAAATAAGTATATTCTATTCTTTGACGGAGCCTCCAAAGGGAACCCAGGAGTGGCAGGAGGAGGAGGAATCCTGGTAGGCCCCAACGGACTCCCAGAAATTAGTTTTTCCTGGGGACTGTGCATAGAAACCAACAACAAAGCAAAGGCACTGGCCCTCTGGTAAGGGCTAAATCAAGCTATTATACACAATGTCTAGGATCTGGTGATAATAGGGGATTCACAGCTAATAATCCAAGCCTTAATTCTCCGCAACAAAGCCCAAAATGCAAAACTCCAACACATTTTGGAGAAAATCCATCTCCTCCTGGGAAAGATTCAAACTTATCATCTTTACCACATCCTCCAGGGAATGAATGCATCAGCAGACAAAGAGGCCAATAGGGGAGCCCTCTCAATCATTGGAACCATACAAGTCAACGGAACCTTAACCAACTGGGAACTCCCATGAGAGATTGGAATAAGACAGGGCTGCGAGCTAGCAAGTGGGAAAGTCACGTCCTCGAAGGTACAAGGTCGAATCCAACACAGCCAGCAATCAATAGGAGGTCAAATCTAATGGATTCACCCATCATTTGGTCGTTGAAACCAAACAAGAGCCCATGCTTTCCAGATCGCGCGTATCACATGGGTGCAGCGAACCTGTGGATTTTTTAGTTAAAAGGAGATGCAGGGAAGGAAGCCATGCAGTCCAGAAGAAGTCGAAGATTGGGAAGGAAGGCAAGCAGAAGCATAGAAATCAGAGGAGGGAGAAACTTGCGTAGGAGAAGCATCCTAGAAGCGGCAAGGGAAGCGATGGCGTCGAGCTCTAGCAGTAAGCCCATGACAGAGGAGCGGTTGGCCGCACTAGAGGAAAACATGCAGCATCTCAGGCATCAGCTGAACAACTTGGACGACTTCCTCCTAAAATTAGATATCAACGCAGGGAAATGTCTGGAAATGTTGGAAAATGACATCACTTCCACCAAATTCGAACTATCTGAGGAGCTGGGGAAACTGCGCAAGGAGCTCAAAGACCCAAAGCAAGAATTTGAAGAAAGAGTCAGCAATTTGGAATAGCAGATGGAGCAGCTAAATAAAGAATGGAAGCAGGATAGGGATCAGTCCAAGAAGGGTGGCTCCAAGTAATTTGACAAGAAGCACCTAGGCCAGGAACTAGCCTCTGCAAATAACTCTGCAAGGAAGGCATTTTGTATAGAAGCCTCCGCATTTAACGACTATATTAGAACTATTTGTCCTCCACCAGGCAGGAGAGTATAACCTCTTGGCCTTGTAATTATTTAGTCATGCTTAGTTAAGTTCATATGTAACAGAACCAGTGGCTTGCCACTGCTTTTCTATAATAAAATCCCATTATCCGTTCCTGTCAAAAAAAAAAAAAAAACATTCTCCTCAATGAGGTTGAAATCATGACATGTAGTTTTGAAACTAAACAAGTGTTGCTCTACATCTTTTGAAGTATCCCCAAATAATGTAGAAAAAAATTCAATAGAAATATCTGCCATTTGAAAATCTACTTTTGCTAGATTTAATGGGGTTCTATGAAATCACCTCCTTCTTTGGCCACTTGTTCCTTTTGCTGATTTTTGTAAATCCATTGATGGGCATGATGAAGAATTTAAAGGAGCAACATGACACGAATGAAATTCTTCAGAGGCATCATAATATACATATTTTTGATATGTTTTAGTCTTTCCAATGGAATTGTTAGGGAGTTCATTCTCCCGAACCTTTTGTGTTTCTTAGGTATTTTTGAAGTTATAAAAAAGGTGCAACATATTTCAATAATCCTTTTATAAATCCCTTGCATCTAGAATAAGAAATAATTTTCTTGAATCTTCTTTTCAAAACTTTGAAATATCGAGACTCTGGTTCCTCAATCAAATATAAAGCAAGGCCTCAAATATCTTGAAAATAAATCAATTCCCAGTATGGTCACCAAAAATGTTGATGCCTGAATCTATTAGGACCAAAATAACAACCTCGCGATGATATGAATCCCCCTGCATTTTTAGAGAGATGGTACTCATCTTTGGCTAAAAGATATATCTTGGATATCTTGGATTAGGAGAATTCTAAGGCAACAAACCCTAGATCTTTATTGCTTGAAATTATTCAATAAAATGGTTCTTCAATAACCTATTATGATTTTTATCTGCAGCAAGAAATCTTTTAACAATAAAAAAGATTGAAGGAGGGATTCAACATCATAACTTTATTGTGATTAGCATCACATACACAATCTTCTTAATCACATACAAATGCATCCATATATTCTTTACGAGAAATACGAGAAAATAATTTGATCATCTCAAATAATTTTAAAAGAGTATTACTATCAATACCAAAAAGAGAATTTGATAGGTCAATCTCAAATACCTCATACTTAAGACTCAAAGTTACAAGATACAATTGAAATCAACCCCGAAGCAATTCTTTGTGGAGTTTTATTCATGAAAGATATTCTTCATTACAAAATCTTTGAAAGTCATGTATATGGTTGTAAATACTCCATGATCATATAAAAAAAGTCTTTGGAAGAATTCAAGAACTCAACCTTGTGTCAAATTCAGATATTCAAGCATAAAGCTATGAGAAATGGTGTAGAATAATAGAAAGAGTGGAGAAGATGGAGATATTTATTCATTGAACAGAGGATTGGTTGTATATTCATGGTTGAACCTTCTTCTTGTGATCTTCTACCATGCCAATCTGATAATTTTGATTATGGAAACTTTGATGAAGCCCTTCTTCCCTTTTTAAAATGAGATTTTCTAACTACTTGAGTAGTTAGGGTTTTTTCCTCTCTTGAATTTCCCATACAATTCTTTTCTTGAAGTATTATCTTTAATTAATTCATCATTCAAGTTTCTTAAATGAGTTCACATTATTAACGTTCATATCTTTAAAATGGTTCCCTTTTCATTTTTAATAAAAAAAAAAAATTAATAAACTTTTATTTTCAAAATTCAATTAATTGTGTTTTTAAAGAGGGGGGTTGTATTTTAATTTTATGGAAGTGATAGTCAACTTTTCATCCATGTAAATCACTTTATATATGATCTTCATCATCTTATCTTTCCAACTATATAATTTTTTTCCAAATCTGACTCTCGGATCTCAAGATATGAGCTCGTGAAGTTGAGTTGTCACATAGGCCCATTAAAAAATGAAGTTGAGTGATATTTCAATTTCTGAGAAAAATGTAGTCGTTTTCAGCCCTTCTAACTTGTATCATCATCTTCATCGTCAAAATAAATTTCCAACGATATAAAATTTACACAATTTTGTCGCTCGGAGCTCAAGTTATGATCTTCATAAGTTCGTGACTCAGGGACCGTCGATTTGATGTCTTGGGGCAATCTTAGCCCTTGATATCAAATTTGTTTTTCCCACTTTGGAAATTTCAAATTTTTATTCATAAAGGTTATCCCACATTCACTGGGATATTACGAATCTGGATGGTATATGATTCTAAGTGTATTATACACTTAGTAAGAAACATGAGAAAAATATTATGGAGCTTAAGGGGCTTGACCTCCCCTTAAAAATTGATTAAGTGATAATAATTTTGACCAAATTTATATTCCAACCACACCCAGTCAACATATGAGTCAACCAATCACAATTCGCCACATGTCATCATCTGATAAGCTAATAATCTGCTACGTGTACCCAATAATATTTTTCCATACGTTTCAAATTATATGTTGCCATGTGTATCCCATGTTGAGATTCCATGTGTCATAGTCTTAGGTTTCCAAATAGTAATCTACCATGTGGCACCATTCACACACTGCTATGTGTAAGAATTTCGTTGGTGACATGTTTCCTGCTCTTGTTGGCCCATGGTTTAAATGGCGAAGACTTTGTAATAATGGTTAAGTATGGGAGAGCGGAGGGAAGGGTAAGTGAGGGGAAGGGAAAATTTGTAGGTGGCGGAAGTTAGGGGGGTATTTTGTAGGCAGCGGAAGCTAGGGGGGTAGTTTGTAAGCAACGGCGGTGAGGTGAGTGAGGGATGTGAGTCTGCAAATCCGTTGTGGATGAAAAATGGTTAAGTAATGATACTTCTCGGACGGGTTCGTGAAAAAAAGAAAACACAAAATTATGAGTTTGCGAGTCCGCAAACCCACGAATATGATAAATTGGTTAAGTATGGAAAGGAGAGGAGGGGAAAATGGAAAAATGGTTAAGTGTGAGATTAGAGTAATAAGAGTAGTGAGGAAGAAGAGTAGAGTAGAGTAGAGTAGAGTAGAATAGGAAAAAATGACTAAGTATGGAATGAGAGTGGAAGAGGGAAAAATGGTTAAGTATGGAAATGAAGGGAATATGAGAGTAATGAGAAAATGGAAAAATAACTATGGGATGAGAGTATGAAGAGAGGTGAAGGGATAAGAGAGAAAAATGTTTAAGTGTAGAGATGGAAGGTGAGAGAAATGACTAAGTGAGGAGAGTACTTAGCCAAAAATTCGAAAATGGAGAGGAAAGGTGCACCATACTTAGTCAAACTCTTCCTTTTATTTTTCAAAGTTTTTTTTCCAATCTCTCTGTCAAACTTCTCGATAAAATTATGAATATCTTGGGCATACTGACTCATATTTTGAATCCACGAAATGTGTGATGAGGCAAAGACTAAAAGCTACACAAAGAACTTATAATAGTTCAAATTTTTCTTTTTCTGATATCAATTTTTTTTTTGGCCAGGAGCGGGAAATATAGATGACCAATTTATGGTCAATAGGCACCAGCTTCATGATTTACAAGCACCAACCTAAATGAAGCTCCAACTCCCTGATTTACTAGCACCGAATGGAGTGAGGCACCAACCCCCTAGCTTTACTAGCTCTAATTGGAAGGAAGCACCCACTCCCTAAAGCACAGGAACCAACATGCATGACTCATTTTGTAGACAAACCTTCAAACCCTAGCAAGCCTCATAGCATCATTCCCATAATGTAATCATTGAAGGAAACATCCACTAACGGTAACATCCATTCATGGCAACGTCCACTAACGCAATATCCACTCACAAAAACATCACAACTTCATAGCAGATCATATGACAACATCACAACCTCATGGAAACATCACAAATTCATAGCAGAGAATACGGCAGCATCACAACCTCATAGCAATGCATACGACAACCTCACAACCTTACAGCAACATCACAACCTTATATCATACCTTGGGAATAAGAAAGACCTTAAGAGAATCCCTTAGACTTATCTTGCACACCAGAAAGACACCCCAACACCTTGAGCACACCTCAGAATTGATCTCTTCATTGGTTTCACAAAAAATGTGAAATTCTATCGTATATTTATAGTAATTTTGTCCCAAAAAAAAAAATGGTTGAGTCAACCTCAATTTTCTAGTTGGGTTGTTGGACGAAAAAACTCATATCTCCTCATTCCTAGGGAGCTAGAGGGACTTCCATATACCGTTGGAAAGTTCTCGGAATAATCTTTCCAACCATGTAACTTGTTCTTCCATTTGAGTTAATTATGTATGGTAAAATTCCCTCAAATATAGGATATCCAAATTGACCACAAATAATACTTTCAACAATCTCCATCTTGCAATCTTTATCTTGGACATTTGTAGGCTTCTTCACTTGACTTTAGGGGCTTCTTCACTTGGTTTTAGGGCTTCTTCAAGGCTCCTTCAAGGCTCCATTTGTGTACAACTCAAAGTGGACATGTGGAAACAACCACATGTTATCTCATCCTATGATGGCCATGCTTAAAAGCTACGCCATAAGGGGACAACTTTGGAGTTATATACAATTATGTCAAGGATCCTTCAATGCACTTCAAGGCTTCTTCAAGTGTACACATCATCACTGCTTTAGGAGCTTCTTCAATTTGCTTTGACATTGACTTGTCCTCATGGATTGACTTCTCAATGTTGGTTTCTCAAGGCTTCATCAACATGTCTTCAAGGCTTATTCTCTTGGATTCATGGCTTCAAGGCTTCTTTACTTGGCTTCATGGATTCAAGGCTTCTTCACTTGGCTTCATGTCTTCAATACTCTAGCAATCTCCCTTTTTCACTGCCACAACATCATCATCACTATTACATCCTTATCATTACCGCCACATCATCATCATCACTACCAATTTGACATCAATGACAACATTTTCTCAACAACTTCCCCTTCAAAGAAAAGAACATTGTGAAACTCTCATAATACAAGAAACAAAGAATAATGATACCTCTGAACAAAGACAAACTCAGCCACATCAATGGCTCTTCTTCCACACCATCCAAGTTGCACCAAGAAATGGTTAAAGAATATGTCATATGTCTCAAAGACTAATCTTTTCCTTGTTACCCCAAGCCTACAACACACCTGAACCAACAAGATTGTTCCATGAAGAATTGTTTGCATTTCCTTCTACACCAAGGCACAATTCTACAATTTCAATGTTCAAGACAATCTATAGTCACTTGTCAAACTTGTCTCAAAGTCTTACGCTTTGCAAGTTCACCCAAGTGTGATGAAAGTGCCTGAATGAATTTGAGCTCTCATCATGGAAGTGAAGCACACCAAACTTCACAAGATAGTTCTGCAACCAATTGTCAAAACTTCTCTAATACCAACTATCGCAAACCTGCAGTCTGCTTGTATTCTTTTTCGTAACTTGAGTCTACCCATGTTGTTTTGGAACTTGCGGTCATGCAACACTTTCTTTACTCGATGCAACACTTTATTTCCTATCAAGTTTTGTTGCATCTAAGTCATGCAACACTTGTTTTGCCTTATTTGTCCACAAGTGCATATGAGTCCTTATGCAGTGTGCCCTATCAATGCACTGGTACGCCCTATCTGTCTGCAGGTGCACCGAAGTCCTTTTGAGTGTATTTCTAACAGACCAAGACATCCAACAATCTAATGTATGCCTTTCCATGGGCCAAGGCATTCGACTGTCCAAGGTGCACCTTTCCAACATGCCAAGGAAACTATCTAAAGTGTGCCTTGCTAATGGGCCAAGGCGTCTCAACATGATTCTTTTTCCAACATGTCCATCTATTCCAGTGAGACAAGGGTGTTTGATGCCACTCTAGAATAGAGTCTTATATAATCTGTGTATTGGTTATCCTTAGTACATATCCCAAAAGGAATTCCAGAAAAGATTAGAAAGGAAGTCAGGTCAAATATTAGAGCATCAATTATCTCAAAGGCTTCAATGAAAGCATTTAATTGTTAGGAAAAGGGATGCCCTGGAAAGTTGGAAAGTACTATATAATAAGGAATGGAGACAACCCATGAACGGGTTGCTCAAGTAATTTTGGATTCTCAAAAATTTTAAAGGATACTCTTTATAATTTGGGAATCTATCATTTAGCAAATGTAGCAAAGTTAGAACCCAATGCAATCTATAATCAAGGTGGGAGATCTGCTTCATAGTTGGATTTCCAAGGAGATATAGTAGAGGAATGGCAACAATCCATGTTCAAATTAAAACACAATGCTATTATAGAATAAAGGATGAGAAAGATAGATTAAATTAGTCTAAAAATAATGCATCAAGAAACTGTACAACAAAGTTAGGTTATGTGACTAGGATGGAGGTGGAAGTAGAAGGTGATAAGAAATGGTGGTGGAAATATTTATGTACACTAAATAGTCTATTAAAAATGAGAATTTTTCTTTGGTTGGCTTTATCTAATAAAATATTTACTTATGACTATTGCCAAAAAAAGATCATGGTAGGCTCCAAGAAGATGCATAATGTGTAAAATCAATGAAAAATCTATATACCACTTATTAGTCCATTGCCCCTATACAAAAAAAGTATGGAGTGAAGCACTGAATTTGGCATATGGCAAAGGAAAGTGGGAAGGAGAGTCAATTTTGGCATGCTTTGAGAGAGGATACAAGGACATATCAATGGCAAACCATAAGGTATAGACATGTATTGTGATTTGAGCAATACAGCTTGCAATAAATGAAATAGTATTTGAGGGTAAGGAAATTCTTCCAAATCAACTACAAAAGAAAAGTTGTCAAATGCAAAATCCAAAAATTAAAAAAATCTATTATTTGGGAATTTTTTTGATGGTGCTAATCAAGGATCACCAAGTACTTGTAGGGTAAGGGCATTCTCTTTTTGAATGAAAAGGACTTCATTGTTTTTTAATAAAAAGGAATTCATTGTTTTTAAACATATAGCTCAACATGAATTATATGCATTATGGTTGCTCCTTGAAATAGCATCAAAAAGGAGAATTCCAAATCTTCAAGTATTGGGAGGCTCTAAACTCATTATAGATTGAGAAAAGAGGAAGAACGTGATACAAAATCTATTACTAACCCCAATCATGGACATAGTTACTAAGGTAAGGAACAATTTTATCACGGTTTCTTTCAATCATATTTATAGAGCATTTAATGAAGCAAAGAACCTCTCCAGAAAGGCTTTACTTATGCACAAGGTTGATGCAAAAACTAGGAAAGTATGCTTCTAAAAGAGTCAATATTTAATGTAAGACTTACCAATTCTAAAGGATAAAAACCTACTCATATTGACACAATTATGCTTATTCATAAATGCCCTCTAGATTGTATCTCATTTCGTTGTTTGTTTATTTTTTTAAATAGCACACTTTTAAGCTAACATGCTCTAAAAAAAAATATCATATCAAACATAAATTAGAAACAAACACTTTTGATATATATTTTGATTTCTTCTTAAATTAAAATAACCAATATAAACTTTCTTTAAAAATAAAAATAAATAACCAATATAAACTTTCTTTAAAAATAAAAATAAGAATTAATTACACAAACTTGCATCCTAAACAACAACTCTCATTAAATCTAAACCTAAAATTAACAATTAAACCAACTCTCATTAAATCTAAATCTAAAATGTAACATTTAAACCAAGTATTCAATGTGAATAACTATTATAATTTTATATAAAATTCTAACAAAAACTCTTACAATATTAAAAAAACAATAAACTTGGAAGAGTATTATAATCTCATATACAACTAACTTCTAAATGTACCTCTATCTATTATACGTTCATATATAATAGCTAACAAAACCTAAAGTGTTACAATATTACATAAAGCATTCAATGTGAATGGATATTATAATCTCGTATACAACTAACTTCCAAATTCACCAATAGAGGTAAAGGTTCAATTCCAAATTCAGCGTAGGTACTAGTTTGGCAAAACAAAGTTAATGGTTTAATGTCTCTAGTTTGTTTGTAAATTAGAGAACGGATAAAACAATAAATAGGTGCCAATTATAAAAGAGGGTGGTGTTATTTGCCATGTGGATTTGATGTAAAGATAAAAGTGAGATGCCATAAGTACAAAAGTACAAAGTATTTTTCTATAATAAATAGATTATTTTGAGTACGTGAAGGATATATATTTAAATTGATAAAAATGTGGGAAGACAACTCAAAAATTCACAAATACACTCAACGTATATATAACATAAATTGATTGATGTTTTATAGTTAGTGAAGTCTTTTTTTTATTTTTGTTAGTCACTATCACTAAAATATGAAAAATCAAGTATTGGTGAAATCACAATTTTACATTGTTTAAAATCGTATTTTTGAATGTATAAATCAATTCAACACCCTTAAAAACCATGAAACATCTTGAATATGTAATATAAACTACTAAAATCTGCAAATTCACCCATCTCTTTGAATTTCTAACTGGATTTTGAGCAAAACTCACAAAAAACAATAGCCAAAAAAGCGTAAAAGCCTATGTTGCATTGGTTTTCGAGACGAAGGAACAACAAGGATGGGAAAACAACAAAGACAAGGGGACACGTCCTCGAGACAGCTAAAGAACACCCCCAAATTTTTCAAGGGACGACAATAATATATATATATATATATATATATATATATATATATATATCCTCTTCCTTCCTCTCCTCCCATTACAGTGTTAATTAAAAATTTGACTTTAGAGGGCGTTGAGTGGTTGGAGGCTTTGAAAAACTTATCTCTAAACAGTGCCTCCCAGAATTTCCCTGAGTCCTTCACAGATTGCAACAAGGATCATCCCCTCCTGGAAGCCCTGCCTCCCCCTAAGCGTCTTTGCCTTACTGAAGAAGCCCCATCTTCCTCCTCCCTGTCTATTGAGTCTTCATCTAACCGCTACTTCCTAAGATCACAAAAAAGAGATCCCTCCTCCGGTGCACTGGGAAAGGATGAAGTCTCCTCCTTGGACAGGGGAGGATGAGGGAGAAATTCCTTGTTTTCCAAAGCACAATCAAAGGCTAGGATAGACCTTCTGGCCGAAAAACAACAATCTATCGAACAGGCACTTAGAGCATCGAAGCCCCGAGTCAAGGTTTTGGGATGAAGATTATGTCTTTCAATTGCAGGGGTTTGGAGGGTGCCCTCAAAAAACCTGCCCTAAAAAAGGTGATCAATACAGAGCACATGAATGTGTTACTCCTTCAAGAAACATTGGGAGTAGGTGATGAGGTAAAGTCAAGTCTGGAACTACTGCTACCTGGGTGGGTTTTTATTACAGTGGATGCTATGGGTAGATCTGGAGGTTTGGCCACTGGATGGAACTCTCATAACATTAAGGTTCTTAACACTTGGGAGATGGATTTTGGACTCGGGATTACGGTTTTGACCCCATAACTCAAGGATGTTGTTCATATCCTTAACATTTATGGACCCTATCAGAACAAAAAACTGTTTTGGGACTCTCTTCTCTCAAAATATTTCTTCAAAGAGTTGTTAATTTAGGGGGATATTTAAACCTCTCCCTGGGACCTTCAGAGGTCTGGGGGGACAGCGCCAGGCCCGACTTGCTGGCATATTTTTTTTGCCATAAATTTGCAGAGTCCAGACTTACGGATCTTGATCCTTTACTCCTCAAGCCTACCTGGAAAAACAACAAGGTCGGAATTGAAGGAGTGGCTAAAACACTGGACCGGTCCCTGATTAACGACTCTCTTTTAAACAATCTTCTTACCTTTAAGCAGTGGATTGGTTTTGGAGGCTTGTCAGATCACCATCCATTTTTTCTGGAATTCAATCAAGGCTCTGAGAAGCCACCTAATCCATTTAAATTTAATAAAACCTGGCTTGAAGATGACTCCTTTTTGGAACTAATAAAGGAACATTGGATACCCTTCCGACAGGATTTACCTCAGACAGCAGCATTTCAATTTACAAAAAATCTGAAAAGAATCAAAGAAGTGGTAAAACCATGGGCTTTCCAAAAAAGGAAAAATGAGGACAAGGAATTAAAAGAAATTGAATTTGAATTACAAAGTTTCTTGGAAGAAGAAGGGGAAATTCTAAGCACAACAAAGTCAAAACTCATATTACTTCAACTAGAGAAACGGGAATAAAACTACTCAAGGAGAAGGAAGAGACTTAGAGATTAAAACGCAAAGCTACTTGGTTGGAAAGCGAAGATGAAAACACAAAGTTCTTTCAAGCTTATGCCAAAGGAAGAAAAAACATCAATACTATCTGGCATCTGAAGGACCGGGCAGGAAATTTGGAAACAACATTTGAAGGGATGTCAAAACTGGGAAAAAATTATTTCCAAAATCTCTTCAAAGCAGAAACCCAAGCTTCTATAGAAGTAGTCCAAGTGGCACAATTTTTTCCCAGATTTGTTACAGAAGCAAATAATCGGCTCCTAATGGAAGAAGTCACCGAAAAAAAGCTCCTAGAAGTACTTCACAACTTTCAAAAAGATAAAATCCCAGGCCCAGATGGATGGACAACTGAATTCTTCCTGGGTTGTTATGAGATTGTAGGAACAGATTTACTGAAGATGGTAGAGGATACAAGGATTTCATGTCGAATCCCACAGAGCCTCAACTCAACTTTCCTTGCTCTTATCCCAAAGACGGATAACCCGGAGACTCTGGATGACTTCAAACCAATCTCTCTATGCAATTGTGTCTACAAAATCGTCTCAAAAATAATTGCTAGAAGGATTAAAAGAATCATATCCAAAATTATTTCGGAACCACGGTTTGGTTTTCTGGAAGGGAGACAAATCCATGAAGCCATAGGTATAGCACAAGAAGGTCTTCACAGCATGAAGACAAAAACTCAAAAAGGGGCAGTGTTAAAGATCGACCTCTCAAAAGCCTATGATAGAGTAAGTTGGTTGTATATCCGATTATTACTTACTCACTTAGAGTTTGATGTTCCCTTCATTACTTGGGTCATGAACTGTGTTTCTTCGGCCTCTTTTGTGGTCTTAATAAATGGCTCGGATTCACCTTTCTTTACCTCAGAAAGAGGACTCAGAGAAGGGTGTCATTTGTCACCGCTTTTTTTCCTCCTAGTAGCGGAAGGACTCAATAGAGCAATTTCACAGGCAAAGACTGCAGGTACCTTTTCCGGAATCAAAATCTCACCTGCACTGTCACTCACACATCTCCTTTTTGTGGACGATGTCTTAATTTTCAGTGGAGGATCCAGAAGGGAAGCAAAAATTCTAAGGAACATCCTTTCTCTTTTTTCAAAAGCAACAGGGATGCAAATCAATGACAAAAAATCTTCACTCTCTACACATCTCCTAACAGAAGAAGAAGAGCAAACCCACCTTTTATTTTCCCTGTACAAAAGAAAGACTTTAGATGATGGGCTAAAGTACTTGGGTTTTATCCTAAAACCCAATGATTACAGAAAAGAAGATTGGAAGTGGCTCCTGAAAAAAATGGACAAAAGACTAAATACTTGGAGTCACCAGTGGCTTTCACGAGCAGGGAGATTAGTGTTGGTGAAAACAGTTATGGAAGCTATCCCAGTTTATTGGATGTCCCTCTTTTGGATCCCTAAAGAAATCTTGGAAGCAGCAAGAAAACTCTACTCAAAATTCCTTTGGAGTGGGAAAAAGGAGGCTCATGTAATTCCATGGGTCCGTTGGGATAAAATTGTCGTCCCAAAGGCAATGGGAGGATGGGGTCTGAAAAATATCTTTCTTTTTTCCAAAGCAATGGCGGCCAAGGGAGAGTGGCGCATTTTAAAATCCTCTAGTCTCTGGACTAAGGTCATCATCCAGAAGTATATAGCACCTTTTCCTCTAAAGGTTTGGATAAGTCAACAAAAATCCAAAAAGGGGGCCTCGGTGATCTAGAAAGCCATTCTAAACGCCTTCCCTCTCATTGAAAACGGTTTATCATGGAAACTTGGTAATGGAAACCACTTTAGATTAGGGAAAGATCCCTAACCAGGAAGTGGAGGAAATCACTTACTTACCGAGCAGTGAATTTAGCATTTAAACTCCTTGGGTTTTATTTATCTAAACTCACTGACGAACTCCCATCGCTCTACCTTATGGTCACAGGGATGGAAGGATCCAAGTAGGTTGGGCCTTAATGAAGATGAAAAACTTGAATTGGGAAGATATATCTATTGTCTAAAGTTCTCACAGATTAGACTCACAGACAACAAGGATGAATTGATTTGGGATCCAGCGCCCTCAGGGATATACTCCCCAAAACTCTGCTATCTAAAATATAACTCAGATTTAGACCACCGAGAGCCTGTTTGGTGGTGGAGGAAATTGTGGAAGGATAAAAGTCTGGCAAAAACTAGACTTTTTATGTGGAATGTACCTCAAAACAAGGTTCTGACTTGGGATAACCTCTAGAAGAGAAATTTTGTTGGGCCCGGTTGGTGCTTTCTCTGCAAATCCGAAGGAGAAACTATATTACATCTCTTTCTAAAATGTAGATTCATCGACAAAGTTTGGAAGGAAAATTCTAGATTGTTAAATATGCATTGTGCTTGGGAAGGAAGGGATTTTGATCACTCCTGGCTTACTTGGTGGGAAAAAAGAGACTACAAACTCTTAAGAGCCCTTCCCTTATTGGTCTTATGGGGCGTTTGGCTGGCCCAGAATTCCTTTATTTTCAAAGGAACCCCTCCTTCCCCTGGTCTCACTACAGCAAGAAGTGTCGCACTTCTGCCCTCCTTCCTCTCTCAGATCACTATACCCTTCTCTAGGTAGCCTCAAGAGGTCGTGATTAACAGTTCCTCTCCCTGGGGTTTCTTTGACGGAGCTTCCCAACAAAACCTCTGTGGAGGAGGAGGACTCCTCTACCTTTCCACTTCACACTACTTTATTATGACCTTCAGTTTCGGGCCAGGAACAAACTTTGAAGAACTTTTCAGCCTCAAACTACTCATTGCTTTTGCCATTGAAAAAGGTTGTCTGTCTTTAGAAGTTTATGGGGACTCTTTAAACGTCATAAACTGGATAAAAGACACTCAAAGATGTTTAAACACAAGACTTATTGCCTTGGTGGAAAACATTATTCGTTTGCAAACAAATTTTGACACTTGTATTTGTCAACATGTCTACAAGGAAAACAATAAAGAAGCGAGCCAGTGGTCGAAAGAGGGACTTAATTTGGCTATGGGCCAGTGGAAAATAATTGAATATCACAATGACCAAGCAAATGAATATTTGCACAGACCTCTTTTGGACTAATCAATTCGGAAACAAAGTTTTGTATAACACTACTATGAAGAACATAACTCTTTTTGGACTAATCAATTATCGGCAACAAAGTTTTGTATATTTGTCATGCATAATATATGCAGACAATACTATGAAGACCAACTAAAGCTCATTCAGCAGCACCGGTTCCAAAATGTCCAAAGAAACAGAATTTATGCAGAATTAACAACTCAACATTCATGGAATGCAATAGATAGCTTTCAGCTATAGACTTCAATGTAATTAAACATTAAAATTACATTATATATATATATATATATATATATATATATATATATATATATTAAAATGCACCATAAACATTTGTAGTTGTTTCACACTTGTAAGCATAACAAGCTATACAGCCTGAGTAGGTCTAATGGTTAAGAACATGTGTTTCTTCTTAAAAGGTCACAAATTCAAATCCAGAGGGGGGTAGGGTATGTATATCTCCATAGACTTTACCAGTCAAATCGTTGGGCGGAGGGAGTCTCATACACCAATTAGGTGTCTCGTTTGGTCGTGACCTTAAAAATAGATGATTATTATTATTATTATTATTATTATTATTATTGACAACCCTTGCACTCGCCAATTTTGAAAAAGCTCGATCAATTTTAAAAACAATTTAGCTTTAGAAAACATAAGTGAGAACTATCTCTATAGCATCTTTTTTTATATTTCATGTTAACGATGATTATGTTAAAACATAAAAGGAATTCCATTTTCAATAGGTTTTGCAGATTTTAACAACTATGCCGAAAAGTCATTATAAAATACTTTGGTTATGTAAAGAGATATACTTTGGTTATGTAAAGTGATATGACTAGGAATTTATTCAAACATTTAGTATCCAATCCAAGTCACTACTATCTAATTGTTTTCACAATGCTCGAGGTTGGGATGGTGGAAGCACTAGACTTGAATGACTCATGGAAACTCATGTACTAATATGTAAAAGCTAAGATAACCAGAAAATGAAAAGAACAAGAGCAGTGATGGATCAGACCTTTGAAATGTTGCATTTCATGTTTTTTTGACATGGCAGTTTTGCTTGTTGTAAAGTTGTTGAAAATACAATAGTTAAATCACTAGAAACCCAAATAGAAACACGTCATACAAAACCCATGTTTAGATTCACTGCAATACAAAATGGATGGGAAAAATGATCACATTGTCCAATCATCAATTTCGATGATAGTCAAAACTAAAAATATACACCTAGAATATCCCTGAAATCTGCCCAAAACACTCCCGAAATCTATCCATAATATCCCTGAAATCTGCCTAGAACATCTTGGGGACAACCAACAAGTCCCCGAGTCCCTAGTGGAGTCCCCAGCAGTTTGGGGACATTTCCTAAGGATCCCCAAGTCCCCAAAAAGCAGGAACATCAAGTACACAGCCTTTTTGGAAGGACAGGTCCCCAAAAAGCAGGAACATCAGGTAGACGGGTCCAGGTCCCTGAGTCAAGGTTTTTTTGGGAGAACAGGTCCCGTGCAACATAGATAAAAACATAGAACATTTAGACTACATTTCCATGGCTTGGTTCTTATTGTTTGCCAAAATATTCACCCTGATATCAAAGAAGTCAAAATCATAGAACACGTCTGAAGATTCATCTTTGTCGGTGACTCATTTCCACTTGCAGTGATCAATAACCAGGTAAGTTATAGTTAACATACGGTATCACTTGAACAGCAGTCAATTTTCAAGCCAGCTTACCATAAGAATTTGCGCCAGGCCTATACTAGTACTCTATTGTCTCTGAATAGTACATTCAGAATAATATCTTGCCATACTGTACTTATACCTAACAGTGCCTTTGATACACTACTGTACCTAACAGTGCTTTTGATACACTACTGTACATAGCAGTGCTTTTAGAATAATATCTTGATATATTGTACTTGTACCTTACCGTGTTTTTGATACACTACTGTACATGTACCTAACAGTGCTTCAATGTGCATCATATTGAACAAAAATTCAATTTTTTTCAAAAAAACAAAAATTAAAAATTAAAAAAATCCAGCCTCCATACAGGCATTTTTATGTAAACGTCCTACTCTCCAGCATGTGCACATTACTTGAGAAGAGGGGATAACAGAAATCATTACATTCAAAAGATGAAATTGCAAAATACAAAAGTAATATAGATGCTCGTTCCCTCATTCTTTCGAGTATGTTGCAAAAGACTAATTGCTCTTCATTATTTTGCTTTACAAAAAGCATAGACATAAAATAATAGGTACGAATAAATCACTGGACTGTCCAAAACAGACAACTTTAAGACATTTCAAATATCCATTAAAGAACTCAGGACAGTCCTGCAACAATCTTTGCCATATTTAACTACGATTCTATAAATCTCATCTTATCTGCTATGTCTGCTATGTGGACCACACGGACTTTCAAGTTACACCGTTTCCTTATTTAACTAACATTTTCACCTAAGAGACGACATTATACCTTGCAGTTGCAACTCATAGGGCAACTCATAGTATAGTTTGATTGTTGTGAAACCTCAAGCTTTTTCAAAATTCCCTACAAATCAATAATTTCCAGTTGATACCGGCAACAAAGTCTTTCAGCTTTTATTCTATATCTCCTCTGACAGACATGCCTGGTCAACAGATCTCATGTATAATAAGTTGGAAGAATAAACAGAAAAATTCCAGGCCTTCCTTTCTGATTTCCATTGTTAAAAGAAGAGCTATGCATTCCATGCAATATGCACCATCTGCCCCTAGACTCAGTAAGCAGAGTAACATATAGCCTAACAAAAATATGATTTTGAAATTTGAAACACATTGTCAAAATAGATCTTGAAGGAAATTACTTCCCCTAGAAATCTACCATCTGTAGCTTTGTCGAAAGCTGAATAATAAAATATACACAATCCTTTCACTCATAGTCCTCATCCCTTCGACGAGAAAAAGAAGGTGAAGAAGATAACCGGTAACAAAATAGCATAACCTGTTCAAAAAGAACAATCACTCCCTTGGCTAGCACTCATATTTGAATTATCTGGCTTGCCTGAGGACCCAACAGGACCAGGGAGAGAAGTGTATGTCGTTTGGAGAACTTCATTTCGATTAGTTTGCTTCCCTGGAGGTTGTTGACTGTATTTGACTTGGTGCTGTTGCTGCTGTTGCTGTTGCTGTTG
>ML854311.1:17712-29017 GCA_009831015.1 Picea engelmannii
ACAGTTCAAATAACGATGGAGGAGTTTTCACGCTTACAGTCGTGAAAACTAAATGGAGACTAATTTGCAAGTGTCGCAAGAAATGAAAATATCGTCTATTAAAACAAAAGCGACGATAATTTGAAGTTCATAAGACATAGGTGTAGGCAGCTTGTAGGGAAATAGAAAAAATTGAATTGGCTACCAACAGTTACCTAGATCTAATCCCTAAGAGATTTCAACTTTAAGGCTACTCTCAAATATCTAGTTGATAAAAAGAAAAAAGAATAAAAAATACTCCACTTCACTTTAATTTAGTCAAAATCACTAGGCAACACAAGAGAAAAGATATTGAACATGTGTAATTCAATTTCAACATGTTACACTTTTTTCATGACAATATAAGAGATCTGAAATAACTTTATTACAACAAATTATGCAAAAGTAAATATTCCCTCTTATCTTCAAGATATATGTTAAATCTCTTAAAATTTTCGGCCATATGTTATGTCAAATCAATAGGAGCAACAAATTTTGGAATTTAGCCAATCAACAAGCCAACACAAGTTGAAAATTAGATATACAAGTACACAATAAATTGATAGTTAATATACTTCATTACTATACAAGAGATGAAGTACATGTACATACTCACAGTTTATCAAAATCTAGTACAATATAAATCTCTCCAAACCCTAGCTAGGGAAACCATGAAAACCTTAGCCACCAACATTTCCTATCTAAGAACCGCTCTTAAAAAAAGCTAGTTTCTTAGTCAAAGATCTTCCTTTGATTCTACAGTTTCATCCCACTAGTGTGTAAGTCATTTCATTCTCTTCTCCTCTTCAACAATCATAACAAGTAGCACTCGGGTTTCCAAAACCCTAGTCAGTCTTATCTTACAAGGGCTACAAGAAGATTGCCTCTTTTAATATCTAGGGTTTATCACAAACCCTTGCTTCATTTCCTTCTTTAGGAAACCCTAACCCGAGAATTACTCTTGAACTTCTCCAAGAAATCTAGCACTCTGATATAAAGAGGAATAATACATTGAAGAGTACAAAGAGAAAGAGAGATTAGGGCACTTCACTCCTCATGTCTCTAATACAAGTGAGTGATGGATGAATCCATAAGATCAATTATGAACTTGTAAATGTCTCTTTCTTCCCTTTATTTATATGAGAAGTGAGGGTGGTGTTGTGCCTACAACAACCTTCCATTGAATCTCTTTGTCTCAGAGAAACTAAATGCCCCCCCTTACTAAATTTTTTATATAAGATAAGAAAAGCACAGGTAACCTATCACTTCTAACTAATTGAGGTATTTATAGGGGAATCATAATTGTGCTTTTGTAATCCCAACTAATTGATGGTTTGATGTCCATAATGACAATGCACATATATTTTCTCCAAAATTTATTTTTTCTCTCTTGCACAGTTGAAAAGTTCTTAAGCTCTTTTTGAAGATTGAGTCTTGATTGATAATTTAGTTGTTTGTGTAAATGTATAGATATGAAAGCTATTGGGACACACTAATCATATTTTCCTAACTGGGAAGACAAATGTTGTTGTAATAAATATTTCTCTGAAGTCCAAAGATCGAATGACATATCGAGTTACATTTTTTGGATAATTTTTATTGGGATGTTGGTAATGCAATGTAGGGTATATTTGCAAAACCCGGAGACTGATGCTCTATCGGTTTGAATCTCCCTTTTCGGTTTCCATCCCCATTGGAAAGTAGAGAGTGTAATGATCACTATTTATTTAAAATGGTTTTTAATGATAATAAAATCATGAACACCTCATGTGATCCAAAAAGGATACAGAGAAGACTAAGGACAACTCAAAATTCACAGAAGCAACTTAGGAAGCTCAGAATGGCCTCAACAGACAGAGAAAGGGAAAAAAACTAAAGTCCTCAAAACTCAATGAAAGTAGCATCATCGCAAAGAGAACGTTGCAATATTTCCAATGGTGCAAATGGCTTGTCAAATGGAGTTACGGATCGAAATATATTCACGGTTAAAGTTTGGTCAACCTAGTCTAGTTAGTAGGGGATGAGTCAACATCCATACTGCTAACTTCAACATTAGTACGGATGATGTTAGAATCCATAAAAAAATACGTGGCATGCAAGAGGTGACACGTGTCATGCTAACATGGAAGCACTAGAGGCTTCCACGTGTCACTCATTTTTGGATTTTTTGGGTCGAGTAGTGGACCAATGAAAAAACACCATGTGGCAGTCCATACAGCCATATGGTATACTGTACGGTGATGTGGTAGGTGACATGGCAGGATGATATGGAAACTGAGGTGGTAGACTATAAGCTGACGTGGAAGGTTATTGTACAATTGGTTTACATGACCCAATGTTTGGTTTCCACATGGAAGTAGGAAAATGCCCAATGAGGGCTCGAGAACCAATTTCCAAATATAAAAAAATTGGTGGGTCCGCCAAATTCGGCAGGACCCTGCCAGATCTAGTGCCCAACGGT
This sequence comes from Picea engelmannii, assembly GCA_009831015.1. Classification (NCBI taxonomy): domain Eukaryota; kingdom Viridiplantae; phylum Streptophyta; class Pinopsida; order Pinales; family Pinaceae; genus Picea; species Picea engelmannii. The sequence continues at coordinate 20,192 of ML854311.1, forward strand.
CACATATAAATAACTACTAAATTTGGTGGAACCACCATTTAAATATATACATATAAGTTACAACACTAGTACATATGACCAAATTTTCCATGGTTTTTCGTTGCTATTGCCACACTTATCCGTTGCAATTTCCACGAAAGCCAAGACTATTTTTCGCCGCTATATCCATGAACCAGGTGTTCGTGGAAACAACGATGAACTTATCCCTGCACATGTCATCACCATCAATATAGGTTAACCTTATACATTGTCGCAATTATGATGAAACTTCATCGCAATAGGGACGAAAAAACATGCTAATGTAAAAAAATTGTGGAAATTTGTGACGCAAAAGTGTGGCAATAGTGACGAAAATTTATGGCAAGACAAAACTTAAAACACATATTCTATATGTGTGATGCAAAACCGTGGCAAAGTGCGACGAACTTTCGTCTCTATTTCCACGGTTGTTCTAAATAAAATTTTCCTTCCAACAAACTATCGTCGATATTGCGACGCGTCCTTTAAGTTTAAAAAAAAAAAATACACGAGATATGGTATTACTATATTACATTGTAATATGGTATACCATATTACAATGTCTCTACTTTCTCAACAAGATGCAAGAAGTTCTTTTCAAAAACAATTTAGGATAGTGATTTGTCCTGAGTGGGATGGTGACCTTGGAATTCAACAAGATAGGAAGTAATTCATCGATGACAAGTGTAGCAGGTGTGCAGGTCCACTAGTGTATGGATATTATCTTCTAAGTGGTAGACTTGAACTTCCTCTTCTAGAATAAATGGCTCATATAGCTTGAGATGATTGACATAAATGATATTATGGATGTCTATAAAGGAAGGGAAATAATAATGACAACCATTGTCATTAATATATTAAAGAACAATGTAGGGACAATAGAAAATAGGCTTGAGTTTTTTATGATGCTACCCCTTAAAACATTATTTGTCCATATACAACCAAAGTCAGTCACCAATTTGAAACTAGACAAAGCCTTGATGGTGATCCTAGAGGGATTTATAATGAGCTAGGGAGGATTGAAGGGCATTAGTAACCAAAGAATGAATGCTATATAATTTATGAACATATGAGATTCTATACATTTTAGCTCGCCTTATAGGAACTCCTATCCATAATATGCAAATAATAGCAAGATGCAAAGAATGAGCAATGCAAGAAATTATATAGGGGTAATATGAGGATCTTTGCAATGTACACGATATACATTGTCATTGTGAGGGAATCCTCCATCAACTAGGCATATATATCCCATGGTACATGTGAAGACCCCTATGCCTTGAGAATTAGTGTAAGGTAAAACTACAAAGTGTGCCATGTGGATTAGTGTAATGTTAGGCAAGTAGAAGACAAATGAGAAACAAATATTGGTAGACAAACATTGCATGTTAAACACACAATTTTGACATAGGGGAACAAGCGAACTTAATCACTTCATAAGAATGATAGAAACTAAACTATGAAATGTAAATAATGAAATAAAAAGAAATAATCCTAACTATCATGTAAATGATGTAATGACTAAATTAGGAGATTAGAGATGAGCAATTTCTAATTACTATATTAATGGAACAATAACTAGAACATGTAAGTAAACCATGAGTGAGTCTAACAATAATAATAACATCTCAACTATAAAATCATTGAGAAGATTAAGAGTGACAAGGAGATATGGTGCAGACCCCCAAACCCTCGGGTCGAGGTCCGCACAGGATCGTTCAAAAACCTCCTTGAGCCAAAGTGGCTCCTTTGATTCCCTACTGGAACCTCAAATTTTTGATCCACAGGTCCTTTGTGAAACTCCACCTTCACAAGCATGCCACAGGCAAGATCTTTCACCTACACACGACCTTAGCATGACCGCAACCTTTTCCCAAAATGGTATTTTGGGTTTTAGGACTTCCTGAGTCCTGATGTCAAGAACCTCTGCCTTCTCGATCCCCCGATCCCTGAAATGCCAAAATGCCGAAATAACACTCAACGATGATTAGCGCCCTGTGACATATCTTTGGACCATGCACCCACTCTTCATATGACCACATTCTTATTCGAAACTTTCGACTCCATGAGCCCCGACTCTTAGTCTTCAGGATTATCGAAATGCTGAATTTCAGTATTCCAAAATGTCGATCCTTGACTTTCTCCTCCAAGGATTACTTTTCCATGGCTCTTCATGTTTTGCAATTTCAGAACCTCTGATATCAAGTATCCCACTTCCTGGCTATAGGATCCCCGAAATGCCAATTTCTGAAATCTCGATACCTGGTGCGACCGCAACCTCACTCTCCCTTATGTCATATTTCACAACTTCAGGGTTTTCATTTCCAAAGGCTCGAATTTCTTGTCCTCGAGATGGCCGAAAAACCGAATCTCGAAATGCCAAAATGTCCCGGCACTATTCCTTCTATTCTTTTGGGAATTCGTGTTTCGCAGTTTCACGAATCTCGACGCAACAATTTCTCATTGTCCTCTCGTACTCCCGGTAGCCGAAATACCGAAGTACCGAAATCCTAAACCCTCCGGTTCTCCTCCTTTAAAGAATATCAACGGCTCAGAGCCTCCCTTGGTCCAACGAATTAGATTCTTTTGAGATTCTATGGGTCAAGAGTTTCAAACTCTTACCTCTCCACTCCCGGTAGCTGAAATGCAGAAATGCTTCTTTCGGGAATTTCCTCGATACCTGGATCGTTGCCACGTGTCCTCCCTATTCTTTTGGAGTTTTTGGGGTTTCACGTTTCGAAACTTCACGACCCTTACGACACTTATCCTCTGTTCTCTCAAATCCCCAGTATCTGAAATCCCGGTGGACTCCCCGATCTCCTCCACGTGTCCTCCACAGATAGATAGTCCAGATCGTTTTGAAACTTCACGAGTAGCGAAGCCGAAAGACTCCCTTCTTTGCTTCTCAATGTCCAAATCCCCGATATGAAAGGATCTTGCGACACCTTTCCTTTTTATATGGATGACTCAGATACCTTTAGGACTTTAGGAACCGTGAGTCCTAATCTCTAGTCCTTCATCCTCTGAAACTCTGAATTCCTTAATTTTGAAATCCCGATACCTCTACCCTGTCGGGACTTTTCAGATTCTTTGCTTTGCGCGTGAGGATTTAAACCTCGTCCAGCTTTCCACAGATCCGATGGCTATCGGTCCATGTACCCAGATCTGATGGCTCAGACCTATTCTTCCATTTCCCCCTTCCTACACTGCCTGGACACGAATCCACAATCCATATCTTCTTGGCTGATCCGATGGCATGTGTGCTCCTCCTATTGAGCATGTGCTTTCTTCCTGAACTTTGGAAGATTTCCCAAATGCTAAAGGCCTCGACCTCTTCTTTTCCTCTACGAGCTCTACACCATTGGGTCTCACCTGTGTTCTCAAAGACATTGTCCCTCCTAATATTTTGGGATTCTAAACTCTCCAAAGAGTTCCTTGGCCTCCATGACTTTTGTAGCTATGGATCTGTGCATAAAATCACTACTCCTCCTGAGCTTCTCTCCTTGAATCCTCAAAGGATTCTTTGACTTCTGCACTCCTTGTAGAGTCTTTGCATGCACGAAGGTGCTATCTCTTTTGAACTTTTCCTGTAGCTTCGACCTCTAAGGAATTAACCCTTTTTCCTTCTCCCTCAAATGGAGAATCTGATGCCCTCCTGGCACTCTCTTTCTCAAGCAACTTCTTGCTAAGTTTGCAGGGTGTTCAACAACCCTATGAAGATCCCTCCTTGGACTCTTATTTATCTTTTAACTCAAAGAGTTCTCTCTGTGCGCTCTGGCACCTACTCAATGCCCTCCTAGAATAGTGTTTAGAATCCTCAGTGATTCTGTTTCTCTATGAACTCACAACAGAGTTCCCCCTCAACACTTTGTGCCTATGCTCAATGTCCTCCCGAAAGATCTCTATAGAACCCTCAGTAGTTCTATCTCCCTCCTGAACTCAACAAAGTTCCTCTGTGCACTCTATGCACCTGCTCAATGCCCTCTTGGTAGAGCTCTACATAACTCCTCAGAGATTTTTTCTTCTACTGTGTCCTCCTCTACACAGTCTCACCTCCAAGGTATTCAACAACCTTGAGATCTTCCTCTGAGTCAATGATTTCAGTTGGTGTGCCCTCCTAGCATGTCCTTTTCCAAATTCCACAGAATTGGAAGTGTTCTCTAAGCACTGACTCTCAGAACCCACAGTGTTCTGTCATGCCCTCTTGGCATGAAGCCTCAAAGATCCCCAAACCTAAAATCAAAGAAGCCATAGATAGAAAAACCTATCTGTCCCTGCAAATGCATACATAATCATATATCTACAACATATAAAACACACACAAAGACATTCACCATAAACACATAAACACACAGAATCTCAATGCAGGAAATCTGCCCATGTATTAATATGAAAAATGCATGTACAAAGGTGTTCTTGCGCTCATACTTTCACAGAGTCTGCACTCTTCCTCTCTTCTCTACTCTAGTCTTGCTACCTTGCACTCTAACTCCAAACAAGATCAAAAAATCCTTTTTTTACATGAGGGGGCTCGTCGAGCTCTCTTCCCTCCAAGATATCTACTCTATTCAGTTACATTGATTTACCAATTAATGGTCGTCTAGTCCAGATCGGATCCATATATTAGCCTTACAACCATTAAAGGCTACTTCTACCTAATGCCTGCTCAAAGGCATGACTCTATGGCTCCTCGGCCTTACATACATTAAATGATTTTGATTCAAATTCAAAATGTGAGAGGGTTGGCGCCTCTCTTCCTTGAATGCATGCTTTGAATGCACTGAGTGGGATGGCTGGCTGGTGCATGGATGGATGGCTGGCACATGGCTAGCTTGGAGAGATGCTCCTGCATCATACTCCTTTGCTGCAAAATTCATGAGCTCCTACTCATGAGCTCTCCACCCTGGCTGTTGAAATCCTCCTGGATCCCAAACAACTCTTCGGAGCTGTCTCTTTTCTCCATCTCTCTTTTTCTACTGTTGTGGTCTCCCTTTTTCTTAGCTTTCCTTCGCTGACCGCTTCTATTGATCAGATCATCATATTTCAGATCTCCTTGATCACCTCGCCCAGCTGCTACAATGGCTGGCTCTGTTAATGCAACCTCCTCTACTGCGATTTCTCTCTGCAAATGTGTAGATCATCATGATCTCCCATGCTGTCTTATTCATCCTCCGTGGCCTTGATTTTCCATCCTACTGCAGATTCTTCTCTTGTAGTTTTATCACTAAACTATTGTTCAGCTTCTCCTGGTGGTAGTTCTGTTTCTTCCATTTCTGTTGCTGGTATATCTCCAGCTCTCTCTAGCTATTCTTTCACCTGGAATTATCTTTCATCTTCTGCTAAATACCTCAGTACTATAGTGTTCATCACTCATTCAGTTCCCTAGTTGAAATCTCTGAGCAATTCCTTAGAATTCTATTCTGTCAACATCTGTTTATGTCAATCACTCACTGGCTCTGGATTGTTCAGCCAATCCTCCAGTATTTCCAACTTCATCTCCCATGGAGTGATCAATTTTTATGCCTTCTCTTTTTCCACTGTCACCTTCAGTGCTACAGTCTTCTCAGCTCCCTGGATGAAACTGTTGAGCCATTTCTCAGAATGCTCATTTTCCTCTTCTTGGGCAACCTATAACATCTTCTCCACTTCTCCTTTGATAGTCACATCTGGATGTCTTTCTCTTATTTTTTCTCCTTCATCGGCAACACAAATCCTCGCCTGAACTGGCCTTCCTGGTAGGAATATCCAAATTCTTCCAACCATTAGAAGATTCCTCTGATCCTCCTCCTGGATGGTGCAAGTTTTTAACTTGTCATCATCTTCATTCACATGATCTGCAAAACCACATGAATCTCCACTTACCAACATCCCTTGTTGATATGAACTCACCTCCGAGTTCATGAGACTTTCACATAGCCTCATTTCAGTTCCCATGCCCACCTGGCAAATTGGGATTTTCCTGCTGCCCTCCTGGCAGTCTATGAGATCCCCAGATCCCATCTCATTTCCCTCCTGGAAATCTGAGTTTCTGGTCCTACCCTCTTGGTAGTATATGGGATCTCACAGTGATCTCATTTCATTTCCCTCCTGGGAATGTGAAATTCCTCGACTGTCCTCTTGACAGTCTATGAGATCCCGCAATGATCCCATCTCATTACCCTCCTAGAAATTGGGAATTTTTGTTTGGCCCTCTTGGCAGTCTTTGAGATCTTTAGCTGATCCCATATCATCCTCACTACTAAGGTTTTTCCCATCCTCTGGTTCACACACTTGGACCATTTTCTCCTCTGGTCTGTTGAGGTTTTTAGCATGCCTCAACCATATTTTCAATAGCTTCTGCTGTCTTTTGGCCATCAATGCCCTGATTGGCCATTTTTCTTTCATCCTCATGGGCCATTCATATACCCATCTCAACTGTAAGGTAGCTAGAGAGGTAGTGGGGGGGCCTAGAGGGCCCATAGTGATAATAGTGGAGGTCATTCAATGTAAGGTGGACTAGGTCCACTATATTATTAAATAAGGCCCACTATGGTAGTTAGATATAATAAATGAGTAATTAGATATAGTAAATGTAAGAGGACTTCTTATAAGGTTCTACTTCTAGAAGATTCCTCCTCTAGAATGTTCTTAGGTGATGGTAGCACTATATAAAGGGGTTCAGGCAATGTAATGAAACATAGTGAAGAATATTGTGATTGTACAAGCAAGGATTGCTTGAGGAGTTTTATCCTTCCATAAGGATTAATATATGGTGTTACCCTACCTCAAGGGTTTTCTCTATTTCTTGTGTTAATGTTATGGTGAATGGTTTATGGTTTATTCTTGGTTATTTATGAAGTATATTTACAGATCTGGTTTAGGTACTTAACATCGACCTTGTATCATGTTGCACCTATACTGCAATTTCATCCATCCTCGCCCTAATCTTGACAAGTTCTCTATCCATCTCAACCTTGCTCGGCTGCTGCTGATGGTTCTTCTTTCCACCTCGTCCATGGCCTTCAGTAGCCATATGATACCACACTTGGTGTGTATAAGAGTTCTATTTTTCTTCTCTTGCTTCCTCTGCCTGAAATATACAAACAAAGATTCAGCTCTGATACCACTTATGGTGTAGACCCCCAAACCCTCAGGTTGAGGTCCACGCAGGATCTTTCAAAAACCTCCTCAAGTTGAAACGACTCCTTTGATTCCCTACTGGAACCTTCAAATTTTTTATCCACAGGTCCTTCATGAAACTCCACCTGCACAAGCATGCCATAGGCACGAGCTTTCACCTGCACACGACCTGCACACGACCATGACCTTTTCTCGAAATGGAATTTTGGGTTTCGAGACTTCCTAAGTCCTGATGTTGAAAACCTCTTCCTTCTCGATCCCCCTATCCCCGAAATGCCGAAATGCCAAAATAATACTCAATGGCGATTATGTTGGGTATGTGTTATATTCTTTGCATGTGTGTGTGTGTGGGTGCGTCAGATACGACAACTGCGTCTGACGATCCCCACACCTAGAGCTCTGTCGTTGCGCTGGGCGCTTCCTAGGGGGGTCCCAGGGGGGGGCAGGCATGCCCCCCCTTGGTTACGCGCAGCGTTCGACACCGGGCGGTAGCCCGGGGCTGATGGGGTTCAGGGAAATGCCCCAAAATTTGTTTTTGGGCGGTTTTTGCTATTTTTAGCGGATTTTGCTATTTTTAGTTGATTTGTAAATTAATCCTGGATTAAGGGATTAGGGTTTTTGTATCTACGGAATACCTAAAAACATTGTATATATTGTATGGCGAATGGTGAAATTCGATATAATGAAAATAAGAAAGGTTTTCCCGGTTGAGGGTTTCCGGTAAAAATCTCTGTGTAATCTGTGTATGAGCCATTGATTAATTTCTGTATTGCTTAAGAATCTATATGCATTTCTTTACTTCGCAGGTTTAAAACTTACAGATTAGCCCCCCGGGCCATATATTTGGACCATGCGTTCACTCTTCATATGACCACAGTCTTCTTCAGAACTTTCAATCCCATGAGCCCCGACTCTTAGTGTCCTCCACGTGTCCTCCATAGATGGATGGTCAAGATCGTTTCGGAACATCACCAGTAGAGAAGCCAAAAGAATCCCTTCTCTGCTTCTCAATGTATGAATCCACGATATGAAAGGATATCATGACACTTGTCCTTCTTAGATGAACGACTCAGATACCTTCAGGACTTCAGAACCCGTGAGTCCTAATCTCAAGTCCTTCATCCTCTGAACCTCCGAATTACTGAAGTCCAAAATCCCGATACCTCTACCCTGTCGGGACTTTTCAGATTCTCTACTTTGCGCATCAGGATTTAAACATCATGCGACTTTCCACAGATCCGACGGCTATCGATCCATGTACCCAGATCTGATGGCTTAGACCTGTTCTTCTGCTATGCCCTTCCTACGTTGCCTGGACACGAATCCACGGTCTAGATCTTCTCGGCTGATTTGACGGTAGTTGTGCTCCTCCTGTTGAGCATGCGCTTTCTTCCCAAACTTTGGAAGATTTCCCAAATGCTAAAGGCCTTGACCTCTGATTTTCCTCTAGGAGCGATACATCGTTGGGTCTCACCAACGTTCTCAAAGATGTTGTCCCTCCTGAGATTTTGGGATTCTAAACTCTACAAAGAGTTCCTTGGCAAATGTGTTATCCACATTTTTGGTTATCGAGATGATATTATGATTATGTCATGATAATGGAAAATCAAACTCTTCATCAAGAACTTTTTCCTGAAGAAGGTTACGCTTGTCATTTTCTCAAAATCACATTTTTGGAAATAGTTCGCA
>WSFP011384660.1:0-29017 GCA_009831015.1 Picea engelmannii
AATGGTTCTAGTATCTTTTACTTGCATTTTAATGAAATTTTCTGAATTAAACCCTAGGTAGCAAGCACATGTTGGTGTCCTTGTTTCATGTCCCTACTAAGTTGTGCTAAGAGCCATTTTTGCTGAAGATAAGTGTTAGAGACTTGCCTTAGAAACACTCTACCATTCAATCTTCAAATCTAGCCATTTTATTCTTGTCATTGATCTAAGAAAGGAGGAAAACACACTAAGGCCTAGGGTTTCTACACCTTAGTGAGTCATTTTTCCCTAGGGTTTGATTGATGAATCCTTGCCTTAGCAACACTTCATCATTAAACTCTCTTGTCCTTAGCCATATCATTTATTATTCAAGCTAGCCATTTTAAATTACCTTTTGCGCTAGAGAAGGAGGAAGATGCACTAAGGTATAGGCCTACTACACCTTAATGAGCCATCTCCCCTAGTGTTTGATTGTTGAGGCCTTGCATTAGCAACACTTCAACATTAAACCCTCTTGTCTCTAGCCCTATCACTATCATTTCGGCCCTTCAAAAATTTGCAGGTATTTTGACTCCATTTTCCCTAAAAACGCACTGATCTAAGACTTCCTATGTTGAGTACCTTGATCACACACAACTTATAAATATTCTTGAACAATAATTAACTACTTCTAACCCTAGATTAGACTAACATTCACTAACCCTATTGCTACTATTATCTACTTGTGTTATACTCATACCTTGCAACATTTATTTATCTGAAAAGCAATTGAGTGATTAGTTGTAGCGTTGCTTCTAATGTTGGTATTGTTACGTTGATGATAAATTGTCATTACACATTGTACAGTTTCTTCTTTAGCATTTATTGTGAAGTGATATATTGTAATCATTTCTATTATACATCATTGACTTGCTTTATCAATATTGTCTATCAAATTTCTTTATATCAAAAGTCCTTGATTATATGAAGTACTAACCAAGCAAGTGATCTTGCACATGTATGGTTTTCTTGTTGCTTTGTCTCGGGCAGGTAGACTTTTGGTTACTATTTCCGGTTATCTTTATCTTTATTGGCTATTAAGCCAAACTTTCTGATCAATGGTGACTTGTGAGGGGGATAACTTTACTCAGCCTTTTAAGTCTTTTCCTTCTCGAAACCCCAGGTCACCAGGGACATCTTCCCTAGGCCTACCACCCTAAATAGAAAGAGCTATCCTATTGAGGTGATAGTGGTAGGATAGTCTCAGTTACGCCAGTTTTCCCTTCTTCTATCCATCTTTTTCTACAACTACAAACTTTGCGATAATAGGAAGGGTAAATCTCAAACATTAGATCTGAAGCAGGAGATTTAGATGGTTTACCAGCCACTAGATCAATATTTAATCTCGAGTTAAGTATTAGCCATCGATTTAGAATGGAAAATTTGAACCGTCAGATCAGAAGGTAGTAAACTCTGAAGTTGACCAACTCTAGTGGAAGTTAGAGAGCAATAATTACCTGGACCTCTAAAGCCCCAAATCTCTAGAGTCACAAACTCTTGTCGTCCGTCAGATAAATAATTCCCTTCAGCCATTGATCTATTTAGAACGGGCCAAGAAACATGTTGACTACTTCGGCGTTGACTAACTCTGGTGAAAATTGGAGTAACAATTACCTGGACCTTTGGAGCCCCGAAGTCCCAAAGTCTTGAACTTTCATCATATGTCGAATCAGGAAATCCAGTCAATCATTGATCTAGAGTACCTATGATTGTTAGATCCAGGAAGACATGTGACACATTAGGAGATCCACGTCAACAAGGACATGTGGCTTGATAAGATGATGACAAGTCTCAAGGTCTAGTTGGCATTTTAGGTATGTGTATGTCATGAATCTAATTGAAACGTGGAATTCACTTGGCCAATGCCAAGTCGGTAGTGACATCAGCAATTTATGTCACTCCAGGAGTATGTCCTTCAGGGGAAAGAAGCATCTACCACCAACAACATCCCGAAGCACCAAAGCATGAAGTCACGAACTAACATTGGTTGTTTATATCAATTCCTTCATGATGAGTCATGACCATTAGATCAAATTATTGGAATGGTTAAGTCCACAGTCCTAGCTCCTGGACTTGTGGAGGTTATCAAGAAGAAAGTGCTAATAAGAAATTCGACGGAATTTTCTCTGGAAGAGTTGAATGACTACAAAGACCAGAGTCCTGAAGCATTGAATTCCTGAAGTGAACAAGAACTGTTCACTCAACTGCATATAAATTCATGGTCATCGATTTATTGGAAACCTATGGAAAAGCCAAGATCGTCTATCTATGGAAGAACAAATATCGATCGTCCTATCTACTTTGGTGAAATGTACTCTGTAAGGTTGAAATATTGCATAGGCTAGAAGCCCCAGAGTCCCAAAGTCCCGAAGTAAATAATGGTCATCCATCTCAATATTTAATTAAGTCATAGTAATTAGATTAAGTAGTGGAAGGATAGTGTAAGGATCAAAGCTAAACCGTTGATTTGGTTCCGAGAATCATGCTAACCATTATATCAATCCTTGTGAGAGGTAACTACTTTGGGGAGTTGAAACTCCAGAATATTGGATGTGAGAGAAATTGCCCGAAGGCGGAAGTACTAGAGGACTAGGTTCCAGGTCCTGGTCATGGGTTACAAAAACATAAGCCATGAGGTGTTGGGTACATCGCTTAATTAATAATCCCATGGTTTTGCGCATATGGTCACATGTAAATGGTTTGAAGGAAACGCTTTCGCAAGATTTAATTTCTGCAATATTTGTAGAGACATGGAATCGAGTTAAAATAAATCGATCCATACATGTGATCGATTTATGAAAAGCTCACTCACTAAATTAAAATGCTTCACAATAATGTTTGAATAATAATAGAGATTATTTTTAATTTAAAAATTAAGAGGTGCGATGGTCTAAACAAAGGGACACAATGCTTCATAGCTCACACCAGTTGGAAGAGTATATAAACGAGAAATAATTTTGAGATAAAAGAATCTCTGAAGTACACATTAGAAGATCAACATAGAAGCAGATTCCAAGAAGAAGAAATGATGATTCTTATGAAGTGAGGGTGGAAGGGAGGAGCACATAAGGATTCATAGCCTTTACTAACTAAAGTGTAATTTAAGGAAGTTGGTTCTTCTTGGGGTTGGTTCCCTAAAGATAAGGGAGTTGGTGATTCCTGGGGTTGGTGGTCTAAAGATAAGGTAGTTGGTGCTTCCTAGGGATGGTACCCTAAAAACAAAAAAAGTGAGTTGGTGTTTCCTAGGGTTGGTGCCCTGAAGAAGGGGATTTGTGTCTCCTAGAGTTGGTTCTCTAAAAAGGATTGGTGTCCTTCACTATTCTTCATAAAATCCTTGTATAATTGTATTTATATAATTGATTTTACAAAAAAGTCCATTGTTGATCTATTGTGTTAATTAACAAAATATACAAGTAACTGCTAATTGTTGAAAAGAATGGCAATATTGATTCACCCCCCCTCTCAGTATTCCAACACACATGAGTGATCAACAATAAATGGTCTAATTCTTCATAACGATGGAACTGATACCTTTTTCCTTTAGTGTGTTAAGACCAAACTAAACATAACTTAACATTATGTTTTAAGTATAACCTAAATATAACTTAAAATTATGTTTAGTTATAACTTTTTACTAATTTGGATATTCTTACATTAAATTTAGTTATAACTTTTTACTAACTTGGGGATTCTTAAATTATATTTAGTTATAACATTTTACTAACTTGGGCATTATTTAATTAAGGCCAACTTGTTCATAGTCTAAATAAAATGTCAATTCAAGTTTCAATGTGTCTTTTGGTCACTTTTTTTCTCAGGCAATGCTTTAAATATGTAGAACATGTCTGAAGCTCGAATGAGGCTGAACATTCATCTTCTAAGGTTTAAGGCTTTGTTCACACCTTAAAAATCTATAATGTAAGACACTCTTCTTATAGTTCCTTTTCTTTTTCATCTTCCATACATGTGGTTTTGGATCCTAGTTTCAATGTAGAAATGAAACTCAAATATGTATGAAGTGTGACCAAATGGAACCTTATGAGGTGAGGAAATCACCTCAATCGGATTTCATATGTGGAATTTGTGCCTCTCGCAAGTTGGACTACCTTTTTGACCACCATTATAATGAGTGGATGCCATGTCACCCCTATTTACACACATATGTGGGGATAATCACATGTGGAATTTCAAGAAGATTCTACAAGTTCCAAAACCTTAACATTAATTGAGGTTTGAGGATCCGAAATCCATTACCCTAGATGACAATCAGGCTATGATAAATAGTAGAAGAGAGGTAGTTTCCATTATTTTAGCATTGTATTTGTTCCATAGTTGAGAAGATAATATAGGAGTGGGATTTGAGATCTCACAAAGGAGGAATAATATTTTTGTATTAATCATTCTAGCCACAATGTCATAGGAAAATTCATAGTGAGATACACTTTCTTTTTACTTTCATTGTCATAACTGAAGAAAAGAGAGTAAAGAATAGGCATCACCTTCTAGATGGGTTTTCTCCCATATCATATTTCCTAGGATACATATTGTGTTCATTTGTGTGGATGGTGTGTTTAATTTATTGTTCTTTAATTTTTGTATTTAAGTTCTTTTAATAAATTTGAGCATTAATCTAGTAATAATAAATCTACAATAAAATGAAACAATATGAATAATAAAATATTTCATAATATTGAAATATTTGTTGTGACAAATTGTTCTGGTGGAATATCCACACTAGATTATATATCATATTGGTATTAGATAAGTTTTCTTTGGGGTATTTGTGGGAGGTTGTAGGATCTAATATTTGGCTTAAGAAGGAAGTTGTAGAACCCTAGTGATGGTGAATGAGTCGAGTCATAACAACCCTTGGTATGTAGTAGAAAAGAGATTTACAAGGCTAGAAGAGAAAGTCATTATTATCTCTCACAACATGACCTTCCTCATGGTGGATCTAGAAAAAGAGTTTAGACCTTTTGGGGATGTTGGTGGCTCTAACTCAGAAGTTGAATCAGATGAGAAACTAGGAAATAATGAATACCCAAAAAATGAGTTGGAAAAAAAGATGGAGAAAAAAAATCAAAGTTCCAATGTCATCACTCCTCCACAACCTGTATTTAAAATGGAAGTGAATGTGTACATCAAGCCATACCAAGGTGAGATTAATGCTATCAAGTTGAATCATTGGTTGCAACAATTAGAAGTGTATTCTAGTATCCATAATATAGATGGAGAGTAGAGAATTTAATTTTCTTGACTAAAACTAGAGGTCCATGCACTATACTAGTGGGAAAGACACATGGAGATACTTAGGCTGGAGAGTGATGCACCAATAAATAAGTTGGAGGTGGTCTAAATTCTCATCAAGAAAAGAGTGTGCAAGAGTACACCACAAAGTTTAGGAAGATGATTATCATGTTGAGTATATCTCCAAAGAACCCATACATAATCCTCAAGTACCTAGAGGGTCTACATAAACATTTCTAAATAAATTGATGATGTTCAAACCAAGGAACATTGATGAGCCATATGTGAAAGAATAGTACTTGGAGAAAATACGCCATAATAAAGGATAACCAAGTGGTTCTAAACAAAAATACCACCAAGATGCTTCCAAGGAGAGGAAGAAGAAGTGGAAAGGAAAAGATGAGAAAACAACATCAATTGTACATCAGTGAAAGGATCCAAACAACCACTACAACCATTTTAATATCGATGGTCATACCAAATATAAGTGTTTGAAGATACACCAAAAGATGAATCTAAGTGACTATAAAAATGATGCCAAGAAGAAGAACTTCCTAGCCACAAAATCAAGCCACTTGGTAGAGATTATCTTGGATGTGGATGAGAATATTGTCTACACCTTAGTGTAGAAGGAGGTGAATCTAAGTATCCTTCATCAAAAGGAAGGAAGGATATGACTAAAATATTCCACATTAATATTTAGGTCAAAAAGACCAAGGTGATTTCTCTATTCAATTCAAGTTCACAAGCCAACCTCATAAAATAGTATTTGGTCAACAATATTGGGTTGTAAGTTCATGATCATTCGATCCCATATCCATTGTGATGGGTGAGCAAGTATGCAGAGCTAAAATTCCCTACACAATGTAAGATCAAGTTTGATATAAGTGCACATTTTATTGATGAAGTGGATTTAGATGTAGAACCCCTTGATGTGTGTGGTGTAGTGTTTGGAAGCTGCTACATGTATATGAGGGATGCAATATTCATGAGGAGAGAAAAAAAATACTACCTAATCAATAATGGGAAGTATTTTATCATCAATGTGCACAACGGTAAATTGAATATTTCTCTAGTAAGTTCCAACCAAGATAAAAAAAATTGATCACTTCTAGTAGAAAATTTGGATTACTTTTCTTGAGAGATAATCAACCAAGGAATGAACTGGTAAGAGAAAACACATCCCTAGAGGAATGTACTAAATATAAGAAGAAATAGTTAGAGGAATTGTTGCAAGAATACAAAAGAGTTTTCCAAGATCCTAAAGGCTTACCACCTAAGAGGGAAGTGGAACATGAGATACAGTTGTTTCCTGACCCCCCATTACCAAATATTGGGTTGTATAGACAATGTATTATAGAATTATATGAAGTGAAGAAACAATTGCAACAGTTGCTAGAGTAAGGAGATATTTGTTCAAACACCTCATCTTGTGGGTCACCTGTCATCATAGTACCTGAGAAGGATGGGACTTGGAAAATTTGTATCGAATACAAATATTTGAACAACATCACACTCAAGAATAAGTACCCTCTACCTAGGATCGATGATTTGTTAGATCATTTGCAACATGCCAAGTACTTCACCAAATTGGATCTCAAATCAGGATACCAATAGGTATGTGTTAAAGAATAAAACACCTAGAAAACCACCTTCAAAATAAGGAAAGGTTTGTATGAATGGTTGGTGATGCCTTTTGGTTTATATAATTGATGCAAGAGCATCTCTCTACCTTAGCACATGCCAACTAATTAGCAGGATTGGTGTGCATTCAAGGAAGGGAGAGGCGTCACCCTCTCATTTTGTTTTCGAGAATCTAAAGCGTGATCAAGGAAAATAATGTTGACAGGTCAGAAGAGCCAATTTGTGCCTTTTCATAAGCTGGAGATGAGGTCGCCAATAATTGGTTGACGATAGGAGGGATCTGCATCCAATTCAGATCATATTTCCATCATTGTAATCTTCCCATTAAATAGGTGTTTTGAATGGTGATTAGACACCAGTAGCTTGTCTTGGATGGAAGCTCATCTAGCCCCTCTTGTATAAAATCTTGTATTATTTCTAGTAGATAAGACATAGGAGGTAGTCATAGGAGATTTGAGGAAGAGCCGAGACTCAGTTGTATTCCGGACTGACATATTGTAATGGACATTCCACCATTAATAGAAAGTAACCGTTTTTCCTATTTGATAATTTCTGTGTAACAAATGTTTTGTTGTGAATGTCATTCGTATGCATTTGAGTTCTAGATTTATGTTAGAAATCGTCTGTAGGGATAGAGTTAAAATCTTCTATATGTGAGTGTGTTGGATTAAGTATGGTTCTCAAGGCTCAGTGCAAGGAGTGCGCAAAAGAGGGTGGAAACTCTGTAATCCAACACAAGGAGTACGTGTTTGAACTCGGTTGAGTCAGAAGAGAAGATGCCAATAGAGCATACCGGGATAATTCATAGACTCAAAGGGAAATTTCAAGGTGGTTGGGTACCTTGGAAATAAATACTGTGTAGGAGGAAAAAAAATGCAGAGTTACTGAATAATCTATAATACTCTACCAGGAGGGCATAGAAAAAGTACGAGAGCGTACAAGAGAAACACATTCTGAAGTGTTGGAATCATTGAGAGAACCCCAAGATTTTTTAACACTCTGAGGAAGGAAGGCTTTGCAAGAGTGCATTGACAAAGGAAAGGAGAAGCCTTAAGAATTTTGGAAGGGCTAAGGGAGAGGTCTTCGAAAACGTTATCCGAGTGTAAGGAGTGTACCAAGGATATGGTAAGTTCATCTTACTAGCTCAAGAGGACAAGCGTTAAGTTTCCAGAAGGAAATGAGAAATTCCACTAAAGGACGCAGAGGAAGTGAGAACCTTGAAGGTTTCAAGTTGAGTAAAATATTAGAAGTTCTAGCACGAGATTTGCAAGGAGTGCAAAGGAAAGGCCGAGAATAGTCTAAGTCTCGGGAATAAATTGAGCTAAGTGTGCAAGAAGGTCGAGGACTTTCCGAAGTCCCAAAGACCATGAAATCATCCATCGTCGAGAGGAGACAGGTGGTAGAAGATTGAGATATCGAGGAGTTGGAACTCCAGAAGGTTTTCCAAGAGAAAATAAATATCTTCGCGAAGTCGCGAAGAGCGTTTTGAATCTAGACCGTTGGATTTTGAAGGGATGTGTGGAATCAATCTACACTATTCATATGAGTATTACTTCGGGAGATATCTAAGGAGAATATCGAGAGACTCCTAAAGGCCAGAGTCCAAAGAGATCGTAGTCATCGATCAGAAGGAGGGACAGGGACCATTGATCCTTGTGTCATTTGAGTTCATCGATTCGGAGTTTGGGAATGTAAGAGTTGGCTGTCATGGAAAGAGTTGAAGCCTGAAGTTGAAGTGCTTTGTGTGATTGAGCCCCAGGACATAGCCCAAGGTCATGTGTTAGAAAGGGCCTGGCACAGAGAGCCGAGTGCCGCCACCAAATTTCTTCAGAGGGCTAAGAAGAGAGTTGCGAGGTTGGGAGGACCCACACTTTGAGGAAAGAAGGACCTATGGTAGAGTTTGTCGGGTTGTAGTAGGGAGACAAAGAGTCCATTTGACTAAGGTGTTTTAGAATGATTCTATACCAAGAGGTCACACAAACTCGAAGGACAACATAAGGGGGTGGGGTCTACACAAGTGGTATCAGAGCTTGAAATCTTCTATAGACAACAAGTGAAGGGAGACAGAGTGTGATATGTTTTGGAGAATGTTGCAAGGTGTACAGCAGATGGTAAACAACCAGATGGGCTAGAGGTAAGGAAAGATGGCTGCTAGAGGTTATGAGAACAGTCAAGGAGAAGTCTACCCATAGAAAATCAAAGTGGAGATGGACAAGGAGCTTAGTGAAATCCAAGAAAATATGGAGACACTAGCATTCAAGATGCAATAGGAATAAAAGGTGCATTGGAGATACGAGTGGCCTTTGAAAAGGACAACTAAGTGTCATGTTCGACAGTTGTTGGCCTGAAGGAAGCAACATGTGTTGAAGAGGTGGTTGAGATATGTCGAAAACCCCAATGACGAGGGAAAGAGATCTAGGAGGGGTCTCATAGGTTTCCAGGTTGGAAATGTGAAGGGGTCAGTTGATCTCGTAAACTGCCAAGAAGGCATAGGAAACATCCTAAATTTCCAAGTGGGAAAGGGAGAAGAAATGAGCTCAGTTGAGAGTTCACGTTAGTAGGGGATGCTGACAGATATAGAGGAGGAGGAAGAAAGGCCTCATCCATATGAATATTCATGCAGAACTGCAAGCCGGTGAATGAAGATGATGACAAGTTGGAAAATTTCATCGCATAGGAGAAGGATCAAAGGTACATTCTAGTCATTGGAGGAGTCAAGATATTCCTACCAAGAAGACGAGGAGAGGCTAGCACAGATGTTGCGGATGCAATAGAAGGACAACAAGATGAGACTGTCATGGAGGAGAAGGAGCAAATACTAAAGTCTGTCCCAATAGAAAAGGAGCACCCAATTGTGTTACTCACTCAATGGTAGAAGGAGTTAAGGGCACTAGATGATTGGTTGGATAGTCCGGAACCAGAATATGGCGACCAAGAGATAGTCATGCCAGAGGATACATACCCGCATGATTTGCAGCTGGAGGAAGCTGGAATAGAACCAACCGAAGAACTAACAAGAGTTAGTCTGTCAGAGGAGGTAGATGAACATTAGTTTAGTGGAAAGACTGCAGAATTGGAGTATGCAGCAGAGTGGCCAGTCAGTGTGACAAGGGATGAAAAAATCATGGGAGATGAGGATGACCTACCCATGGAGAATCATGAAGATTTTCAACCAAGAATATTACACAAGTTGAACCAGTCGATGAAGCAACTGGAAGAAGTCGTAGAGGAGATAAGGAGGTTGATGTTGTGGTTAGAAGAAGAAGCGGTCACCAAGGAGAAGC
Source organism: Picea engelmannii (assembly GCA_009831015.1). Taxonomy (NCBI): domain Eukaryota; kingdom Viridiplantae; phylum Streptophyta; class Pinopsida; order Pinales; family Pinaceae; genus Picea; species Picea engelmannii. The sequence goes on from WSFP011384660.1 coordinate 10,194, forward strand.
TAGACAGAAAGGAACCTACACAAGCAGCAGGGAAGATGAAGATGAAGGAGCAACAATAGAAACAAAGAAGATGAGCAGAAGGACAACTCCAGGAGAAAGTTTGGGATCTAGGAGGATTTCAACAAAGCTGGGAAGATCATGAGAAGAAGCTCATGAATTTATGTAGCCATGGAGTATGATGCAGGAACATTGCTCCACCTCAGCATGCACCAGCTGATTAGCATGAGTGGTGTGCATTCAAGGAAGGTAGAGGTGTTTCCCTCTCATTTTTCCTTCAAGAATCTAAAGTGTGATCAAGGAAATTAATGATGACAGGTCGGAAGAGACAATTTGTGCCTTCACAGAAGATGGAGATGAGGTCACCATTAAGTGGTTGATGGTAGGATGGATCTGCATCCGATTCGGATCATATTTCCATCATTATAATATTCCCATTAGACAGGCATTTTGAATGGTGATTAGACACCACTAGATTAGCTTGAAGGGAATCTCATCGAGCCCCTCTTGTATAAACTCTTGTAGTATTTCCAGTAGAGAAGGCATAGGAGGTAGTCATAGGAGAGTTGAGTAAGAGCTGAGACTTAGTTGTAGTCTGGACTCACATACTGTAATGGACATTCTACCATTAATAGAAAGTAACTGTTTTTCCTATTTTCCAAATTCTATGTAATGGATGTTTTGTTGTGAATGTCATTCATATGCATTTGAGTTGTAGATGTATGTTAAATTTTTTATGTAGGGATAGATTTATAATATTCTATATGTGAGTGTGTTAGATTAATTTTGGCTCTCAAGGATAAGTGCAAGTAATGTGTGACAGAGGGTGGAAACTCTGTAAGCCAACGCAAGGAGTGTGTGTATGAACTCGGTTGAGTCAGAAGAGAAGCTGCCAAGAGGACACACCAGGATAATTCATAGAATCGGAGGGAAATTTCAAGATGGTTGGGTACATTGGAAATAAAGACTTTGTAGGAGGAAACACAATGTAGAGTTACTAAATACTTTGTAATACTCTACCAGGAGGGCATACAACAAGTACGAGAGCACACAAGAGAAACACATTCTGAAGTGTTGGAATCATTGAGAGAACCCGAGGGTTGATGAAAACCCTAAGGAAGGAAGGATTTGAAAGAGTGCATCGAAAAAGAAAAGGATAATCCTTAAGACTTTTGGAAGGTCTAAGGGAGATGCCATCAGAAATCTTAGCCAAGTGCAAGGAGTGCGCCAAGGATACAGTAAGTTCTTCTTACTAGCTCAAGAGGAAGAGCATTAAGTTGGCTGTAGGGAACGAGAAAGTCCACTGAAGGACATAGAGGAAATAAAAACCTCTAATGATCCAGGTGGATATCAGTGGCCACCCACCTTTTCCAACTCCCTCAAAACAATTTTTGGGCAATTTTGGCATTTTACTATTTTTAGCAGTTTTAACTTCTGGGGCCATTTTAAGGGCCTAAATGAAGGTTTTTTGGGATCAATATTATCAATGATATCCAAAGGAATGATTTATCCCCGTAAATTAATATCCTCAATGATACCTTTCCAATGAGCTATCGTACGCCCAAAATGGAGATTGTATGCCAAAGTTACGCCCTCGGGAAGTTGATACACGAAACTACCCAAAACGGGGTCCAAAAAAATGTTGGCTTTTCATCTTCTGGGGTTAGGTTTTTGGATTTTATTTATGATAAAAAGGCCTTTGGAGACTCATTGCAAAATCATATTCTTGCAAATGTGAGTTGCGAACACATCTATTCTTAGAGATAAGATGCCACCATTCTAGCGAGTCTTTCACTTTGTATTTTTACAGTCTTTGTACATTTTCACTCATTAATAGAAAATTGTGTATTACTGTATCTCTGTGTTTATGGTTGCATCTCTGATAGATTTATGTTATATTATTGGATATCTGGGATATCTCTGTATATTGTTTTATTATATCTCCTCTCTCATTTCATGCTGAAATAATTTGGATCAGTGGTATCAGAGCATGCTGCTCTTGATCATTTTTTTTTAGTGCATGCCCTTGATGAGGTCCGAGTATAGCAAGTTGGGTCTCGATATTGTTTCTCTTGAATACAATATCTCTCGCACGTCCAAGAAACCCTCCATGGTGGAAGAAAATAGAAATGATGGAGTAGACGATTCTATCAATCTGTTGCTTGAGCAAGCTCTCACACGACAGAGGGACGAAATGATGGAGAATTTTTCCCACATCCTTTAATGCCTGATGATAGAAACAGGAAAATCTTCATCAAACAAACACTTTGGAAGCACCTCTCCTTTCAAGGTATAGGTTTATTTTGATATTCCTATATTTGAAGGTCAGATAGATGCAGATGCCCTATACAAATGATTAAATCTATTAGAAGGTTATTTCTCTATTCATAATTTTTCCGATAGGGAAAATATCACCTTCGCACTCCTTCAATCTCTCCCCCATGTCTAACATTGGTGGGAAACTTAATGGGAGCAAAGTTCCACAGAGGATCCTGGAATATATGGGGTCGAGCCCACTTGGTATTTTTTGTGGATGCGGTAAAGGAACAGTATTACCATGTTGGCATCTATGAGGACGAGTACATGAGATGGACCACACTGCAGCAAGAGAGGGGCCAAGAAGTTCTGGAGTTCACCAATACCTTCCATACCTTGCGCACCAAGATGGGTATCAAAGACTCCGAACAACATTTGGTTCTGAAATACCATGGGGCTCTACACAGATACATCCAAACTGAAATGGATTTTCTGGACATCTCATCACTCAGTGCTTCTTATCGATGTGTTGTTAAAATCAAGTAGAAATTTAAGCACCAGAACAAATGGGAGTTTGGTTCTGTAAATATGCAACATACAAAGTATGATAAAGACAGCTCTAACAAACAGTCTCTCGAAAACCAGTCCAAGCCACCGGAAAAGAAGGATCACGGGAAGACAAAGGAGGACACCGGAAAATGGTGTGATTTCCACAAAATCCACTGGGACAACATCGAGGAATGTCTCTCAAAATAGTCATTGGTGGCCGAGATAAAAGACAAGGAGTCGAACCTTGATTTAGAATCTGATTCTAAAAATACTGGTAAAGTACAGATCATCAATGCAGATCCCACTGCTATTGTCACGACCATAAAAATTCAACCAGAAAAACAACAGATCCTAAAGAGGGGGAGCACCTTTTTCATTCACAAATATGGGTGAAGGGGACCCCGTAGCATTTTATTGTTGATAGAGAAAGCTAGAAGAACCTCATCTCAGAAGAGGTCATCTAACAGTTGGGAACGTTGACAACACCACACCTACAACCATATAACATCGAGTGACTTTGCTAGGGATGGGATCTCCATGTTAGCCAATAGTGTCGATTGTCATACGACATCCAACCCTTCAAGGATGATGTATTATGTGATGTTTCCCCACTAGATGTCTATGATGTTCTCTTGGGCCAACCATATATGTGGGAGTTCCATGTTGTTTATGAGTCTAGACCCCATAGTATCATTGTTTCTATGGGGGTTCATCTCTACAAAATACCAGAGGTAGTTTTGACTACTGTTCCACCTAAATAGTGCATACTACAAAATTCAGGTTCTTCACAATTTGTTCCAAAGGTGAAAAGAAGGATACTGCAACCACTACAACCTCGGCCCAAGCACCTTATATCCAACAGAAGAAGGTCAACAAGATTACATCAAAGTGTGAAGATTCATTTTGCACACAAGAATCTCATGTAGCCAGACTCGTTAAAAAATTCCAACCCTTCCAGCCACATGTTCGTGACAACCTTCAACAAGCTAAGCAACACAACTTCTCCAACAAGGTAAGCAACTCATCAAGATGCAAATTCAACAAATGATTTTCCCTCTGCCCCACGAATTCAATGCAATGGAGACCATTTCTTACTAAGGAGGGAGGATTGATCTAGGTGGATATCGGTGGCCACCCACCTTTTCCAACTCGCTCAAAATAATTTTCTGGCAATTTTGACAATTTACTATTTTTAGCAGTTTTAACTTCCAAGGCCATTTTGAGGGCCTAAATGTGTTGGACACACTGACTACACTGCGAGGGGGGGGTGAATAGTGTAGGGATCTTTTTCCAAAACTTCCCCTTCACAAAACTCATTAGTTAGCAATCACCATTTACTCATTACTCATTGTTGTCATTTATAATTAGTTAAATGTGAACATATATCAACAATATATCATCAACAAATCATCACCACAAGGAACACAAGGAACACAAGATGTATGTAAAATTTTATTTTTATTACAGACTAATATCCTTGGGTTATCAACAACAAGTGAATAGAGTACAACTCTACAAGAGAACCAACTCTATAATGCAAGAATCAGCTTACACCCTCAGCACCAACCGAGATGAGGCAACAATCCTCAACTGATATCAATTTGTAGATAGGTACATGACCTATCGGTAGTGAAAAACATGTATATACACGCCCTACCAGTAGTACAACTTGCGTATGTACACAACCAATTTGTACTATAGCTTGCATATCACTTTCGAGTTACTTAGGTTTTTCTCTTCAAGATGAACTCAGATCCTCTGCAACCTTCAATCATATTCTCTTCTTTTTTTCACTGTCCAGTTTGACCCATAACCAATCACAACACATCCAAGCTCTTCAACAACTTACTCATGCCTCTCAACCATACAATATGAATGATACTCATCATGTATAAGCAACCAATATACTATAGAAATCATATCAGTGTTGAATCATAAGAGTGTTTATCACTCCATCAACCAACACAAACCAAATCATTACAACCATACCAAGAATGCCTTAAGCAATCACCACACAATAAGCAAGAGTATCCATCAAGACAACAATGTAACCATAACAGAGTCTCAGTGGAAGATCTGAGCCCATAGAATGCATATCTGGAACCTGCTTTAGTCTTTAAGAGCCTGTCATCAGCTCAAGCACAAGTCTTCATGACTTCATCCACTACACGCACCATGTCCTCATCCAACTCGCGTATGTACACGCCTTGGCTCACTGCAGCCCACGTATACCTCATAAAATAGGGTTTTTGAACTTCCGATACTTTTGAAGTCATGATATTAGACTTGCCTAAAATTTTATGCATCCATGAGATCCTCCATATCTCCTCTCTCTCAAAATAGATCTTCAATACATGCTCAAGAGATGCACAAGAGATACACACAAGAGATTCATTTAACAAGAGACCCTTGCCTCTTATTTATACTCTTCAAGTAGCTTCCTTAGAAGCATCTTCTAGGTCACTTAACCCACTTCTAGTTCACTTAACCCATTTCTAGGTCACTTAACCTATTTCTAGGTCACTTAACCCATTTCTAGGTCACTTAACCTATTTTCCTCATTTTGTGGTTAACCACTTTTCATAATTAGAAATTTCTCCATTAATTTATCATTTAAATATTCCTCCTTGAATTTGTCACTTTTATTTACCATTTAAATAATAATTTCTTCTTTGCAAGCTTTTTAACTTCTTTGACTTTTTGGGGCTTCAAGCCTACCTATAAGGGTCCTTCATATTCGTAGGGCCATAACTCTCAAACCATGAGGAGTTATGTGACATTCCACATACCACCGGAAATTGCATGACAAGCACTATCCATATAGGATAGTTCCATTGACAAATTCAATGATCTTCAACTCATTCTTCCACATATAAGAATAACCATACTTCAAGGATAACTCAACCATAAAGCGTCTCCCTGTGAGGGATTTCACCATAAGGGGACCACTTTGGAGTTCATCCATTTGTATACCTTATCAACCATGATAAGACAATAATGATTCATCAATCCATTCATATCAATGAAAATACATACTTCATCAATATACTATGAAAAGATATTGTTCATTTGACATCAAACCTTTGAAATTTGACATCATTCAATCATCCTTTGGAATCAATCAATCAATCTTCCTTTGGGATAAATCAATTCCTTGAAATCAATCAATCACTTGGCATCAATCCTTTGACATCAATTAAATAAACCTTTGGCATCAATGACAACATGGTCCAACAATATCCCCCTTTGTCATTGATGGCAATACCAACAGTGATGTCAACACCAATCGTTGGTGTCAACATGTAGACAAGGAATTATCTACATCAATATTCATCAATCACATCAACGTGACTATCTCTCCACATCAATAATCATCAATCAAATCAATGTGACTATCTCTCCCCCTTTGACATCAATGGAAAAGGGTCATTCTCCCCTTGGGGATGATCCCCCTACCTGAATGACTTTGATCTTCCTTCGAATAATATCTCCCCTTTTTGAGTAAGGTATATCACTATGATATTTCTCATGCGCCCCTTGTGACCATCACTCCCCATGGAATTATGCCTCTGTTCTCTTTCTCCAAATACAGGGCTCTTTACCAAGTATGCATATGATAAATATCTCCTCCTAGAATCATGTGAAGATGAATTTCTCCCCCTATGGGTATGTCTCCCCCTATATTCTCTGCAAAATGAACAACATGCTTCCACATGATGATCCTTGGACCTGTCCATGCATCAAACGCATGCCATACCAAACATCATGAAGCAAAGGATATGTCAATGAATGAACATATACATCATGTACCAAAACATGTGCCAATAGTATACCAATCATATGCCTCCATCAACATGCCAACCATGTGCATCTACCAACATGCTAAACAAGTGCATATGCCAAACAAGTGTCATATCACTCATGCTATGTCTCCACCATTAACCATGTTCCATATTCATGTATCGCATTCAATCAAGTGCCTCAATCCTCCATTTACTACAACAAATACTAAGCATCCAACACTACATGTACTAGTAGTGTGCTTCAATAGATCAATGACATCTCTAGCTTGCATCATCAAGATATATATCATAACAAAAGTTCCATAACTTCACTTTCATAACTAGCATTGTTCTTCAACAGAAAATGCCTCAATCCATACTCATGGGTTAGTGCCATGCATCCAAGATAGTCCTTCATTTTATGTCATCACATTACATAATCCAATATGTAATCATAAAAACCTGCAACAAACAATGTCAGAACCTGCAATAGACTATGTCAGACCCTACATCACAGAGTTATACCATCACATCAAGCTGCAACCCATGTGCATAGCCCTTTTTCCCTAGGCTTTACCACATATATGTGGTCTGATACATAGGCAACTTGTGTATGTACACAACCTATTCAAGTTCAGCCTATGTATGTACGTGACTGTTACCACTATCACCCGTGTATGCTTCAGTACATGACATGCTTGATCTTCCCTTAAGGCTTCCATTCTTCTCTGGTTGTTCAGTCTTCTTCACCCACTTCTGAAGGTGTCCCTGCTTCTCAGAACTTGAGCTCTGAGCTTCCATTTTTTCAAAGATGTCTCCCTTCCTTACTTCATTCCTTCTTCTAGTCATGTTATATGAAGTCCTCATCATGGAATTTCTTCTTGTGTTCCAACAATCCTAGGACTTGTGGACAAATACACTACAATTGTAGCATATCATGTTGTGATAGTGAACAACAATGTGTCCCACTTGATCACATCTCCAATACCTTATGGTGTTATAAAATCTTCCATTATCTCTCCTTGCATAAGATCTGCATTCCAAAGCTTTGTGACCATATTAATTACATGAATAACATTGACCGTGAAAAATAATTTCATGCCTTTTCTTTGGTGTCCATCCCTTTTGAGGTGTAAAGATGACTTCTTGATGTCCTCCTTTCTTTGTTCTTTTGAAATTATCTTTTCCTTGTGTAGATGGTTGATTTTCAACATTATCTTCATCCTTTGAGAGTGAGGGACTTATCTCATTCTTATTTGAGGTGCTTTCTTCAACATGTGTAGATTCTCTCTTATATCCAAGACCTGATTTATCATTTGGTGATCTTTGACTTTCCAAGATCTCATTCAAGATTTTTGAGTTATTCAAGAATTTGTTTGACTTATCTACTTTCTTTCTAAGATCAACAACTTCAACGTCTAACTTATTTCATGTCTCTTCCTTTTCATTTACTTGATTATGTTAGCTCCCAAAACGAATTAGTCACCATGGTTGCATTTTGTGGTTGATATCATGGCTATTGGTAGTTTTCTCCAATTTTGTTTTGAGTTTTTCTAGTAGTAAAACTTAGGTTTTAATTTATGTCTTAGAAATAAGACGATCCATAAAGGTCTTCTATTTAAAATTTTCATGAAAAACTTTCAATAGATAACACGTGTTTTAAAGATGATGATTAGCTGGTGAAAGTGGCGATTTTCAACAGCTAAGGAGCATTTCTTACGGGTTGTTAGCTGGTGAAAGCGGCGATTTGCAACAGCCAAGGAATGCTTCCCATGGGCCATTGGTTGGTGAAAGCGGGAATCACATGTGTTTTCTCCATGTTTTAAAAAATCAAATGATGACATGCTTAGCCCACATCATGCAATCATTATGATGCGCTGGTGAAAGTGGATAATGATGGAGATTCGGGTTTACACGTCTAAATCATATTGCAAAGCAGATCTCGTTCAGAAATGCAGGTTGCACGATCATGGCGTTGGAAATGGTGAACTCAAATCCATCATCACAGGTGAAGGAGCGGTACAACTTGGCTGGTGACATCAAATCGGCCCATCATTTCCCCAACATGCATTATCCACAAGTGTATGATAAGTTTTCAATTCTGAAAGACAGAGCTGAGTGTTTTCACCAGCGCAAGACCTCGGCCCAAACAACAGATTGCAGTGTTTTGTGTGCAAAATCATTTCAGGTTTGAATTGCAGATGGAAAGGAGATGCAGTGGTTCTCTGTTGAGAAAAGAATTGGACAGTCTGGCCTTTCTATAGGTGCATCCAGAGGTGCAAAAACACTTCTCAAATGCAGGTTGTATGGGATATGTTGAGAAGCTACAGAATGACTGTCACCGATCAACAACAAAGGCATTTGCTAAAACTTTTGACAGGAATAAAGCCTGTTTTGGGTCTTTAGAAATCATCATGGATGAAGCTGCCATTGCTGCAGTGACCAATCTACCAAGATCATGCCAGAGTTGGTTCAAAACGACAGCAACTAGGAACCTAAATTTCAGAGCATATCTAAAGGAGGAATTCAGAAATAATGCATGGAAGAAGAGCATGCCAGTTTCCCATTTAGAGGATGAGTGGCAGGATTTGTTTAAGGGAATCCAACTCTACATAACTTCAGAAGGCAGGTATGAAAAACTGATGTTATATCATTTCAAGCTCTTAGACCATTTTACAGGGAAAACTCTCCTAAATTTACCTTTCTTCTTGCACAAGAGCTTAACTAAAGTCTGTAAAAATATTAGAGGTGAACCTCTGAGTATGAAGAACACTCTTTGCCACTTTGGCCTTATTAAATTGATAATCCTGGAGGAGCTGAGACAAAAAGGAAGGACTTGGCAACATTTTCTTTTTTGAGATGGCTTTGAAACTCAAACTCAGCCCATAAATGAACAGAAGAGAGTTGGAAAACGACAATTGACTCCTCAAAGTAGCTCAAGGAAGAGGAGAACCCTTCCAGGACCCCCATAAGATAGGATCTCTGGTGTGAGGTCTCGCAGGTCAAAGAAAAAATTGGATTTTGAAACTACTACAAAGCAGCCTATAGAAAAGAAAACCAACATCTTAAATCTGCCATACACAGACTCAGAGCCAGAGCAAGAAGATGAAAGCCCTGCCATTAAAATCCCTGAATACCCCATTGAATTTGCATAGGATTGTGAGACCTTTACTCACACCGATGAAGGGGAAACATCAAAGAGCACAAAGTCAAAGAAAACACAAAAAATTAAGCAACTTAAAGAAGTGATTGCTCAGCAAGAGGTCTTAGAGAGATTAATAAAGGAAAGATACAAGACTTTGTCTAATAATTTTGCAGAAACAAATGCTACATTTGAAAAACTGGCTCATGAAAGTGTCAAGGACAAGAAGAGGAAAAAGAAAATCACCAAATACTATAACAGTCTATGGTGGTTAGCAAAACACCTTAAGAGGAAGATTAGAAAATTAAAGAAAAAGAAAAAGTCACACCTAGATCTGCAAGTGCTAGCTCAGGTTGCTGTAAATATGCAAGGGGATAAAGTAGAGACACACTGAGTTTTTGATAGAACCACAGTTTTGGAGGTGAAAGTTCATTTTGGACCAAGAAAAAGCTTTCACCAGCGCACAGGGAAAATTTTACAACCAGTTAGCTGGTGAAAGGCAACGCTTTCACCAGCTAACCAGCGAATCATAAAGCAAGTTAGCTGGTGAAAGCAAGAAAAGCATTTTTGAAAGCTAAGGATGGAGCAGGGCGATTTTCACAATATTTAAAGAGGTTCTAGAGCATTGAATGATTAACAACTCGGTCAAAGTAATCCTCATCATCAGAGATTCGTGGGATTTTTGAAAACCACATGATAAATTGATCTCCTAAAGTGTCGACTATGAGTAACTGAAGGAATCTAGCTACCAATATAGGTTCCTTTGCCATGTTTCATGACACAACAGATTCCAGAAGCTGAAGAATACAGATGTCAAATTTTGAGATGGAAGACAATTCGAACACTAGTCTATCCATTAAGTCTTTGTTATCGATTTGCTTAGTTAATTTGATTTGCTATTTTTAGATACAGATCCAAGTTTTTAGGATCTTAAAAACTGATTGTAAAAGGCTATAAATGCCCATATTTTCTAAGAGACAAGGGTTCAAACTGGGAATATATTTTGTGCTACTGTATAGACTCTTATTTACAGAATAAAATTACAGTCTCCTTTCGTTTTCAATATCAGAAATATCCATGTTTCCCTTTCTGTACTTTGTTTCAGTTTATCTTATCTTATGAAGATTGTTATCTCTTTATTGAGCTCATAGAATTGAAGTAAAGGATTTCTTTCTATCTTGCATTAAGCCCTACATTCAGTTGTACTTGGAAATCAAGATTAGTTTTCTTCATCCTCTCCTTTCAAATTATTTGATCTGATTATTGTTTCCTGAAAACATTGTTTCTTTAGATGTGTGATGAGTTGTCTATTACATTGATCATTAAAGACCCCATTGTTCCAAGCATACCTACACATTATTTTAAGTTACCAAGCATCCTTAGTCTACAACCCTAAGGAGTTTCTTGGAGTGATAACAAATTGGCACCGTTGCCGGGGAGATGAAATTTAAGTTCTGTTTTTATGGGATACGACACAGAGTTGATCTTTGATGATAGACAAAGATTAGACATTTTAGTTGGTTGTAATTATCTATATAGCGACTCCACAAGTTCATCCTGGGTCCTAAGAGGATCAGTACTAGGGCAAATCCTCAAGAATCACCTATCACACCAGTGTCTAATCTAGAACTAATTCTCAGGAAAGGAAAGACCATTCAGGGTCAAGCTTCAAAATCAGATATAGAAGGTAATCCTCTTTTCAGTTCTGGAAAATCTACTACAGAAAAATTTGAGTTATTTTCAAAAAGCATTGATGAAAAGACAACTGTAAATACTGTAGAAGAACAATCTCTTTTTGATCAACAGGAAAATACTAATGATGATAAATTGATAGATTTAAATTTGATTGAAAAAACATCCAAGACTTTAGAAAGAAGCCATAGTTCTTATTCCCTTGAGTCTTTTCATTCTCAGCAATAAGAAGATCAGTTAAACATTTACACTAGCCTCCTTGTTGTTGAACATCTTCTCTAAGAGTTATCTGCTAAAGGTGAAGAAAATTTAGCTAGACAGCTTGCAAATTTTTACAGAGCCTCATATTAGACCTCTTTCCCATTAGAAGATTCACCTCTTTCACATTCCTCCAGTGTTGAAGACTCGAAAAAGAAACCATCACCTTTCTCACCCATTATAGTTATGGTTGCACCACCTCCTTTGACGAAGATGCAAAAAATCCTAGCTGCTAGGTATGCACCACTTATATTGCCAAACCCAGTATCAGCCATGCCAACGGGAGACTATCAGAAGTATATGCCCAAATTCACAGGTGAAGGCGATGTGTCTGCTGAAGAACATATTGAGGCTTTCTACAATTATGCTGAAAACCTTAATATTGAAGAAGAAGATGTTTGGACACGAGTCTTTGTCCAAAGCCTAGATGGCCATGCTAGGAAATGGTTCAAAGAACTCCCTGCTAGTTCCATAGCTGGAATCGAGCAATTGGATGAGAACTTTTTGAAACATTGGGGTGACAGAAGAGATTTTGTATACTATATCACAGAATTTGGAAATCTAAGGAAGCAAAATAGTGATTCAGTCTCTGATTTCACTAAAAGATTTAACCAGATGTACGGCAAAATACCAGTAGAGATAAAACCTTCAGATGCTTCTGCCAAGATCACATATTTTGATGCTTTTGACTCATATTTCTATTTATTTTTGAGACAAAGGAGGTCACCAACATTATCTCTCATGTAAGATGCTTCCCTTGAGGTGGAATCAAATATTTTAGCTTCGCAAAAGCTGAAAGGAAATTTTGATAAGAGGAGGCCAAGGAATGAAGCTTCTTCTTCATCAAGTGCTGACCCAAAGTTTGATAAAATGGATAAGATGCTAGAGTCTCTAACCTCTGAGATATCTAATCTCAATATTGAAAATAAGCAGCCTGTGAAGGGAAGAGGCACTTATGATTCTGTAGGCAGGAACCCGAATCAAAATCCCAACAACTTCAGAAGAAATAATCAACCAACACAGATCTTGCAAAGAGAAAAGAATCCTACTGAAGATCAGAGAATAAAGGTCCCTCTTCAAAATGTTGTGATGGATGAAAATGAGGGAGAATATCAAGAATATGGAGAACATAACATTCATTGTGTTGGAGAAGAGACAGGGAAATCTTATCTAACACAACATGACTATGAGGAAGCATTGATGACTGAACAGACATAGGATAATCCTATTGATGATGGAATTTTCACGACAGAAGATAAGAATAGATATAATCTCCGATCTAAATCTGATACTACCCAACAGAACGCACCATCTTCTCCTGAAAAGAGCACAACCCCTGTTAAGAAAAAAGATCAGACATCATAGAATTAGCAAACAAATCCCTCAAAGGTGAAAACATCAGCTCCTCCCAAGAAGATTGTTGCCCCTGTCAAACATCAAACTCCAGAAAGTCAGGCCCCTTATTGAACAACAAAGCAATCAGGAAGCCCCTTCGAATCAGTTAAAGGTCTCTGATAAAGCTTATGATAAAAGGTCTCTGATAAAGCTTCTGATAAAGTCCCATATTCGTTCAATTTTGAGGCTGAAATACAAAAAATTAAAATTCCTATTCCTCTAGTCGAGTTAATGAAAAATGAAATGTTCAAGAAGGATATCCTCAAAACTTTAGATCCCAAATCTATATCCCCTTCTGCTGATATTCTCAACATATATGATGAAAATCCAACCATTACTCTAGGCCAAATGATAGAAGACAAAGATGAAAGTTGTCCTCCCTTTTACATCTCTCTAAATATTCATGAGAAAACACTGCATAACTGTCTGTTGGACTCTGGTTCTTCGCACAATTTGATGCCAAAGGCAGTCATGGATGAGCTTGGTTTGGAGATCACCATGTCTTATCATGATCTTTTCTCTTTTGACTCACGAAAATTCAAATGTCTTGGGATGATCAAGGACTTGGCTATGACCTTAACCTAAGCATCCATGAAGACTATGGTTATGGATATAGTAGTGGCAGACATACCACCTAAATTTGGTTGTCTGTTATCAAGATCGTGGATGAAGAGGCTAGGTGGCACTCTTCAAATGGATCTCTCCTACGCTATTATCCCTATTTTTGGAGGGGTGAATAGAAGGCTATACAGGGAATCTCAGTTGGCATATGTAATCAGTGACGAAAAAAATCCATCCAATCATCCTATCTATTCTGTCGACATAGGTATGGGATCTTGTATTTTGCAAATTGATGATTCATTATCAGATACATTGTTGCTGAGAAATCCCATAGAAGCAACAGAGGATGAACTTTGGATCATGTTCTTTGATGGTGCTTGCACCAAAGAATCAACAGGAGTAGGAGTGGTATTGATTTCCCCTTCTAAGAAAATTTCTCATTTGTCCTTTAAACTTGATTTTAAAGTGACTAATAATATTGTTGAGTATGAAGCATTACTTCTGGGGCTAAATGCAGCCAAAGAGATGGAGATTAAAAGACTGCAGGTGTTCGGAGATGCATATTTGATCATTCAGCAGGTGAATAAGTCCTTTCAAGCAAAACATGTCAGGCTGGAAGCATACAGAGATGAAGTGTTGAGGGCAATTCACGATTTTGCAGATTTTAAAATTTCATATGTACCTAGAGCAATGAATGAATTGGATAATTCATTAGCTGTGTTGGCTTGTGCTTTCATACCCCCTTTGCCTCATAAATTGAATTACGAAATTCAAGTTAAGTATAGGCCATCCCTCCCTGATAATGTAAAATTTTGGAAGGTTTTTGAAGACGATGCTCAACTCACTAGATTTCTTGTAGTGATAGATGAGTTTGTAGATCTGCAAATCGATCAGGAGAATGAACATGACAATGAAATTGAGAAGCCAAAATTCAAAAGCAAAATCGCAGCACATGAAATAGTTCAGTTGTCTACCAACAGAATTCCTAAAGGTTTAGTCCCTTTGGAAAGGCTTTTCGATAATAATGATGTGGTTGTCAAATTGGAAAATGGGGAAAAAGAATCAGAAGTTTTGCAGTATAATGTAGCCAGTGAACAAGATCCTAAATATGTCAACTTAGCTTCACATTTAACTAAAAAACAAAGGGCTGATTATGGAGAATTGCTAAAGGAGTTTGATGACATCTTCGCTTGGAAATATGATGACTTGAAGACTTTTGACACAGAGGTAATTCAACATAAGAATCCCTTGAACAAAGACACCAAACCATTTAGGTAGAAGCTTAGATCCTCCAATCCTTTGTTTCTGCCTACAATGGAAAAGGAAATCAAAAAACTATTGGACACCTGCATCATCATACCTCTCAGATATTCAGAATGGATTGTGAATCTCGTACCAGTCAGGAAGAAGAATGGAGATATCAAACTCTGTCTCGACTTCAAAAATTTGAATAAGTTCTCTAGGAAGGACAACTACCCTCTGCCAAAAATGGAACATATTTTGCAGAAGGTGTCAGGATCAAAGGTGATGTCTTTTATTGATGGATTTTCTGGATACAACCAGATTGTTGTCCATCCAGACGATAAAGAAAAGACTTCTTTTACAACTCCATGGGGTACGTTTATGTATGAGAAGATGCCCTTTGGATTGATGAATGCAGGAGCGACATTCCAAAGGGCGATGGACATTGCTTTCTTTGGAGAGAAAGATAAATTTGTCCTGATATATCTTGATGATATCACTGTTTTCTCGAGCAGCCATGAACTTCATTTACAACACTTAAAAAGGACATTTCTAAAATGTTGAAGGTATGGCATTTCTCTTAATCCAAAAAAATCAAATTTTGCACTTAAGGAAGGGAAATTGCTTGGACATGTTGTTTCAGCTGATGAGGTGAAAATTGACCCAAAAAGGGTAGAAGCAATTAAAAATCTGTCTCTTCCTAGATCAAAGAAGGACATCCAGTCTTTCCTTGGGACTATAAACTTTATCAGAAGGTTTGTAGTAAACTTTGCAGAACTCACAAAGCATATTACTGCTATGTTAAGAAAGGAATCTGAGGTAAAATGGACTAAAGAAGCCAAACACTCATTCAATGCTATCAAATAAGCCATCACAACAGCCACTGTTTTGATCAGCCTGATTTCTCCAAGTTATTTTACATTTTTTCATTTTCTTCAAGAGATACAATTGCAGCAGTACTCTTGCAGAAAAATGTCGATGATCAGGAGCAGTCGGTTGCCTTCTTCAGTAAGGTCTTGAGGGACGCAAAGGTAAAGTATGAATTGTTCGAGAAACAAGCATATGCACTTATCAAGTCATTGAAAGCTTTTAGAGTTTACATCCTTCAGGCCAAGGTAATAGCTTTCGTACCCTCTAGTTCAGTTAAAGATGTGCTTATACAACTCGACATAGATGGAAAAAGGAGTAAGTGGATAGCAAAGTTGATTGAATTTGATGTTGAAATTAAACCAGCAAAACTTGTGAAGGGTCAGGGCCTTGCCAAACTTCTGGCAGAAGTGAATTGTAGGCTGCTCGAAATAAATTTGGCAAGTATTAATGCAGATAATGTTCAACCCTCAGAGGATAAAGAAGGTGAGGAAATGCAGGTCTCAGCTCACCTAGCTGATTTCAAATGGTACAGCCACATTGTTCATTTTTTGTAAACTTTATCAGTCCCATTAGATTTGACAAAAGCACAAGGAAGGGCTTTAAAGCTCAAAGCCATGAATTTCTGCATCAATGGCAACTTATTGTTCTGGAAAAATCCAATAGGTTTATTGTTGAGGTGCATAAACCAAGAAGAGGCAGCTAAGGTCATGATTGAATTCCATAATAGTGAATGCAGAGGACATCGCTATTGGAAAACCATTGCACATAAAATCTTAAGATCTGGTTATTACTGGCCATCCTTATTTTCAGATGTGTGTGAGTTTGTGCGAACATGTGACAAGTGACAAAGATTCGAAGCAAAACAACAACTAAAGTCTCTTCCCCTAAAACCTATAGTGGTCACAGGTCCTTTCCACCAATGGGGCTTGGATTTCATAGGTGAGATTCACCTGCCTTCTAGTGGTCAACATCGGTGGATCCTTGTTGCCACTGATTATTTCACAAAGTGGATTGAGGCTATTCCCACCCGGAACACCAATCATACTGTCATCATAAATTTTCTGCAATAAAACATATTTGCCAGATTTGGCTACCCTAAGAGAATAGTCACTGATAACGCTATTGCATTCAAAGATAAACACTTGGTGAAATTATGTGAAGAGCTGGGAGTTCAGCTAGTACATTCCACTGCTTACTATTTGCAAGGAAATGGCTTAATTGAGTCATCAAACAAGAGTTTAGTTAGAATTATAAAGAAGCTGCTTGAACAAAATACTAGAGGCTGGGATTCCAAGCTGAAATTTTCTTTGTGGGCTGACAGGGTTACATGTAAAAGATCAATTGGTACATCTCCTTTCAAGTTGGTATATGGTACTGAAGCCATATTTCATGTTCAACTTGCGCTGTCGGTTGCAAAATGTTTACAAGAAACTGATTCTGAACCAAGTGATTTGACTCGGAGAATTCATAATTTGGTAGACTTACAGCAAGATAGAGAGCAGCTTTTGGAAAGAACAGAAGTACACCAAGAAAAAATCAAGGAGATCTTCGACAAGAAAGTCAAATCAAACGTTTTCAAAATAGGGGAATTAGTCTTAAAGTGGGATGCAACAAGGCAAGAGAAGGGGAAACACGAAAAATTCGATGCTCTCTGGACAGGTCCTTTTATCATAATAGTAGTTCAGCAGAACAATACCTTTGTTCTCCAAAATCTTGCAGGCGAGGAAGTAGCAGGTGACCCTTTCAATGGGCGCTTTCTAAAGACCTATTTTTCATAAGGCTTTTTCTTAAAAGCCCTGTTCTGCTTGTACATATTCTTTTCATTTTTGTTTTTCTTTGTTTTTGTCACTTCAATAACTCCATGCCCAATGGTACTAGCAAAACTATTTTTCAGATTTCTTTTTAAATTGTAATAAAGGCTACTAAGTCTAGCTAGGTTCTTGGTCACCTCACAGGGAGATGTCCATCCCAGTTGGAGCCAAATGTTAGCTCCCAAAATGAATCAGTCACCATGGTTTCATTTTGTGGTTGATAGCATGGCTATTGGTAGTTTTCTCCAATTTTGTTTTGAGTTTTTCTAGTAGCAAAACTTAGGTTTTAATTTATTTCTTAGAAATAAGACGATCCATAAAGGTCTTCTCTTTAAAATTTTCATGAAAAACTTTCAACAGCTAATGCGTGTTTTAAAGATGATGATTAGTTGGTGAAAGTGGCGATTTTCAATAGCTAAGGAACATTTCTCATGGGACGTTAGCTAGAGAAAGCAGTGATTTGCAACAACCAAGGAACTCTTCCCACGGGCTATTAGCTGGTGAAAGTGGGAATCACATGTGTTTTCTCCACGTTTTAAAAAATCAAATGATGACATGCTCAGCCCACGTCATGCAATCATTATGATGCGCTGGTGAAAGTGGATAATGATGGAGATTCGGGTTTTCACGTCTAAATCGGATTGCAAAGTGGATCTCGTTCAGAAATGCATGTTGCACGATCATGGCGTTGGAAATGGCGAACTCAAATCCATCATCATAGGTGAAGGAGCGGTACTACTTGGCTGGTGACATCAAGTCAGCCCATCATTTCCCCAACATGCATCATCCACAAGCGTATGATAATTTTTCAATTCTGAAAGACAGAGCCAAGTGTTTTCACCAGCACAAGACCTCGACCCAAACAACATATTGCAGTGTTTTGTGTGCAAAATCGTTTCAGGTTTTGAATTGCAGATGGCAAGGAGACTGTTATAACCCTAAAATGCACCATAGAGGTTTACCTGGCATCAGGCCAACTCATGCCTCTTCCTAGACAAAGCCATGCTGAGTAATTCCTCAAAAAACCACTTAAAACAAGCAACCCGCGCCCTAACTTCTCACTGGGCGTGGGCAACCGCTTGCTGTCCCTTTACTGCACGCGGGCATCCGCGGGCTAGCCCAAAATAGCCCGCGAGTACCTAACAAAGAAAAAAATCAGGGAAGTTTCCGCCGAGACACGAGGCTTTTTGTCAGTTAACTGAAACTCTCCGCCATGCATGGCCGAGAGTTCGCCTAAAACCCTAGCTCTTCCTAGCCTATAAAAGGAGG
>WSFP011384661.1:0-29017 GCA_009831015.1 Picea engelmannii
TCGTAGTCATACCTATCATTTTTCAACAAATGTTTTTTGTTGTGGATCCGACCCTCTTCCAAAACCCTTATTTGAGATTTACCCCATTGGATTCCACTCATCACCCTGATCGTTGTGATACAATTCACCCATAACCCATTTTCGGTGTGGTTCCCCCCACCCCTTTTCGTGTTCCCTCTTCATTATGGCCCACACCCATAGCTAGGACTTGGAAGCTTGCTTCAATTCCTTGCACACTAATTTAAAAAAAAAAAAAAAACAAGTGAAACAAATCGGTTCCAATATTAGCACCATCAATAAAAACATGTATTCATCCATCAACGCCACAATAGAGGACCTCAAACAAGACCTCACTACCCATATTGAATCCTTCACTACCATGATCTACGCCAATATGCATATGTAACGACTCCATGCGTTACGACAACATGTGACGCAAAAACCCATACATTTTTTAATTATATATAATTAAAGTAATAATGACCATATATCCAAACATTGTCACACGATGACGAACACAATGCATGAAAATCATGCAACAAGGAACATAACAACCTAGCATACTAGCAGATCAAGCAATGGGA
This sequence comes from Picea engelmannii, assembly GCA_009831015.1. Classification (NCBI taxonomy): domain Eukaryota; kingdom Viridiplantae; phylum Streptophyta; class Pinopsida; order Pinales; family Pinaceae; genus Picea; species Picea engelmannii. The sequence goes on from WSFP011384661.1 coordinate 585, forward strand.
AGCAACATGCGACATTCAATCATATGAAAAATAAAATGACTATTTGCACGTCCTACCCTGAAATGGTTAGGACCTCCAGGACACATAAGAATGCTCAAGCCTAGGTTCCCATCGATTTTGACCATTAAAGGTCTAAAGGATGGCGACTGTTCTGAGGAACAAGGAGGTGTCTACATCCCACCCGACATGTGAAAGATCACACCTACTAAGATAAAATACAACATCAATCAACCAACCACAACCACTTCGACGATCAATATCTAGAGCCCTCCCAGTGAGCGAGAGACAAACACAATGTTGTTACAACACACCTACAACTTTACTTACAAAACAACATAATCAACAACGAGAGTCGCATGACTTGAATCCATGGTTCCTATGTGCTCATAAATTAATGTGTGCAATGATCCAATCACGAGGTATCATGTCGCTAGATTATGAAAAGTCCGCTAGGGACCCAAGCGCAAATAGAATAACTCCAATCCCTTAACCAAACATAAAATCCAACATGCATGAAATCTAACTTGCATAGTCATACAATATGTGACATTGGTAGATGAAAGTGCTCTAAAAAATAACGAAAACATGGATGTAATTCATTAGCAAGTATCATCATATGTACTAATTCACAACATAAGTAACCAATTACCACTTAAAAGTAAAAACACCTAACCATCCTCAAGCAACATTATACTTTCTAATCAAGGGTTTAAAATTCCAGTAAACTCATATATAATCTTGTACTTCTTGGGTTCTACAACCCTCCCATGGAAGCAACTCTTAAAATGAAAGGAGTAAAAGGAAAAAGGCAAGGGGGGGAGCCAAGCATCTGACACCCTTACTCTATGTCATTCTAAAGTGCAAGATTTAGTGACGATTTTGCGAGAAAACATTAAAAAATTCTTCACCATAATTTAGATAAATTAATAAGATCGCCCCATCATTATATGAATATCTTAAGGATCACAACCAATTGAATCAACAACCTTTATTTAGTTGTTATATCCTAACATTCAATTAAGTAAGACTAATTCTCTACAATGACATTAGCGAATTTGTTTTTACTCCCTATCCTATACTTTTTAATTTAAAACTACAAATAGGATTTACCCATTAATATAATCAACTAATATCAGGATGACACTAATTAATTATCATCTTGGTTATACATCATTACTAACTTTGACAACATTTGTTTTTGAAATATCATAAAGCCTTGTCGTTTTAAGAAAAACTTTGTGTTCTTTGGCAAGGATTTGTTTTTACAGAGAAATCTCTCCACATGGAGGGAGGTGGAGGAATCGTGGGTGACCACATGCACAGGTGAGGGCTGACCCATTGAGGGCAGTCAATCTGAGAATGACCAGGCTTGATTGAAAGTCCCAATGCTCTGCAAGGAGGTTTGTGGTCTTAATTTCTGCCAGGGAAGATCCAGGCTAACTGTCCTCCTAAGGATTCACGTTTCATCGCGTTAGGATATGGAAGAGGCCATTGAGAGGATTATCTGTAAGGGTAATCAATTGCACAATCCGCTCTAGGCTGGTCACGATTGTAGGAAAGGTTTCATAGAAAAATAAGCAAACAACTCATGGAGGAGGAATAACTGTAGTTTTGGGAAAGGAAAGAAATTTGGGAACAACAGCAAGCTCAGGGGAAACCATTCGGTACCTCCAATTGCCTTAAAATATCATCAATATTTCAATCTGCTCGGGATCCAGCTACTGAAATTACTTAACAATTGTGCACACCATAACTAAATTTTTGATTTAAAGGCCACAATCTCGACACCTGAACTCATTCTACTGTAACTTATACAATGAATTGATTTGTTATGTGATCATAAGACCAAATATTTTATTTAAGTATAATTATGTCATCTCAAGCCAAGAATCACACCCTAGACACAAGTTGATTATTCAATAACTGAATTGAAGCAAACTCAACTAACTAAACAAATTATGAATAAAAAAAAATTTAATTATGAAAACTTTGGGTGGTGTGATGATCAAAATTGGGGAAGAATATCATAAGGCATGCAACTTAAGAATAGAGTGATTGTACATGAGTTTAAAACCATAAGGCGTTGTGCGTGCTAATCACCTTTATGAAACATTGTTGAAGACACTTCACCGTTTTAAAGAAATCTATAATTATTGATGCCAATATCCATTGATAAAGATAACAAAGAGACTTTGGAAGGGACAACCCTTACAGATTGCTATGCAAGGAAAAAGGTAAACAAAAGGGAATCAACGAGTGGAAACACCATTTCACCGAGAGAATACACTCTAGAATAAAACCAAAACCAATATTTTGACCACTCTATCAACAGAGCACAGTCACAATTTGCCAAGGATGCTTCTTAGATTAAATTTCAAGTTAAGTGCAACTAACTTTCTGATGACAAATTGAAATGAAATTTAAATCCATCAACCCAACCAATTGTTCATTGCATGTATATACATAAATAAAATTTTCTTCTTCAATTAGATTATAGTTATAAACCTAGATATAAGATAAACAATCAATTACAAATACAGTAACATTACATTGCAAAAATATCATAGAAAGAAACCTTCGACTGATGGCCATAACCATACTAGTACAAATTTAAATATTATATAATTAACATCTTTACTAGAATTACCGTAACCGATGAGTTGAATTTAGAAGGTGTCCTCCCACAATCTCGTTCCATCCATATCTTTCTCGCGGACCGATGAGACCTCATAGGCACCTCCCAACCAATGCTAGAGGTACTCTTCTTCCCCCTGATCCCCCCAAGACAAAAAGGGGCCACACACACAATACCAGAGAATGATAGCTTCCCATATCACCTCGCAAGGTCAAGCTACCACCCATCACCCGAGCTGGGTATCCCAACTCCCAAAAGAGAAAATTCAGTCAAGATAGAAATTTGACAGCGTAATGTTACGCAAGCTAGATGTGTTCCATACTCCTCCTCTACCATCCTTTTTATAGAGTTTCTCAGTCATTAGTTTCTCAAACCCTCATTATAATACTTTTCATTTAATTAATTAGGAAAAACCTCCCCCATACACATGTTGCCCGATCCCCTAGTTGCACCAGAAAATCAAATTATTAATTAATTAAATTTTCCTTTTTCCTCCCACCCACCTAAAAGCGTTCCTAAAAATTCTCCTCAGTGTCCCATTATTCCCTTACAAATATTAAATCACTTACGCCTTACTTAATTCCTAGTTGAGCTCATAAATATAAAGTTCCAAGGGCTAGATTCCTTGCTAAGTCAGACATTCTCCTTTTTCCTTAAGTTTCCCCTTTTCTTTAAGCCTCCCTTTTTCTTTAAGTTTCCCCCTTTTCCTTTTTAACTAAAAATCAGATTTAGCAAGTGTAAAAAAAAACCATTTACCCTTTTAATAAATTTAATCCTCTATTATAATAATAAAAAAATTTCTTTAATAATTAAAGTTTGAATTTCTTTACCCCCTTATTTTTATATGTCTATTTATTTATTTTGTTCAGAGGTTCTACTTAGACCTAGGTTTTAAATTCACTAGGATTGGCGACAGTTCTTAAGGGAAAATTTGTTATTAAACTTACTCATCACATCATTCATTTTAAGGCCGACCAGGTCCTAAGCAGGCATAGTTTTCTAGGAACTGGGTTTATTTACTTACTAGCTAAAATCGCGACGTGTCCTTCAGCATGCACTACGTGCTCCAAGGGTCCACTCGCCTCTTTCCGTTTTATTTGCACGACATGCCCTTCAAGACGCACTATGTGCTCCAAGGGTGCCACTCGCCTCTTGATTGAATTTTGTAGACGTCAAACCCCTAGATTCATTACTTCGTCGGGTGATTTTGTGGGAGAATAAGGGCCTCTAAGGAATAAGGACCGTACCTTATTTCACGCCCCTTAGAATCATCGTGAGTGACTGTCACAGTTTTCCCTCATGACATCACGGGTCTCTTGAACTAGGTAATCATTAACCTATAGTTAGAGCCACGACAAGAGTGCTAGTAGGTTGTGGCAGGGTTTTTGCCGCACCTCTCCCTTCATGTCTCTTGTTGTCATGCATGACCCCTTTACTCCAAATTTGAGTCTGGTCAGAAAGATATCGTCAACCTCCATCCATAAACGAATCATGTCTTGAATAATAATCAACATCATAATATATAATCATATGTACATATGAGACATCAACAACTTTCAAACCCTAATAGTCCACTCCCTGACTCGATCCGGAGTCCCAAAAGTTTCCTCAATGCCTCGACACCCTCAATGTCCAGATTCATGCACACTCAGGAGAACCCAGTCAATAACACCTATCGATGTAAACACAACAAAAATAACATATCATCAAATCCACAGTGTCTCATAATCATAATCAAAACAACAAATAGTATAATGACCCAGATAAGTTGCATGCAAGTGTCCTCAAAGAACAAGTCCGCTCAGTGCACGCAAGAGCAGGATGTTACATACACCCCCTCTTGTCTTAAACTTCTTCCCAAATTTTCATAGTATGTATGTGATAAAATAAAGTGTATCACAATATCATATGTCTAGCTATCAAACAAAAATGGAAACTGTTGATGCATATCATATACATCCTCCCAGGTCGCCGAGTGTGGACTATAATTGTCCCAATGGACCTTGACCTGATCTATTGCTCGATGTCGTAGTTGTCGAATGCGATGGTCCAGGATACAGATTGGCTCCACCATGAGAGCACCCTCGTCTGATACCTGCAACAGACATATGCCAATAACATGTGTAGGATCAGTAACATAATGTCTCAAAACAGATAGGCGAAAAACATTGTGCATACACCTCAAAGAATGAGGAAAGGCTAGTCGATAGGCCCGGGGCCCCTTCTTTTCCATAATCTTGAAGGTTTCCACGAAACTAGGAGAGATTTTAGCACCCTTTCCAAACTTGATCGAACTCCTATGCGGTTTTACCCGCAAGAAGACTCGATCGCCAACTTCATAACTACGATCGACACGATGTGCATTGACATAACTCTTCTGTCGATCCTTGACTTCCTTTATCCTTTGCCTTATGGTTTTCATTTGGCATTCTATTTCTTGGATTGCTTCAGGTCCCACCAGGACCCTATCCTCAAGCCGATCCCAACTCAAAGGCATCTAACATGGTCGCCCGTAAAGAAAATTGAAAGGCACCATCTTAATGGTTCTTTGATAACTGTTGTTTTATGCAAACTCTACTAGTGGATAAAATTGTTCCTAATGCTTCTATTGGTCCATCGCGTACATATGCAACATATCCTCCAAGACTTGGTTTGTTCTTTTAGTCTTCCCGTTTGTCTCCGAGTGATATTGAGTACTAAATTTAAGTTGGGTTCCCAAGGCCTCTTAGAAAATAGTCGAAAATCATCCTATAAACACCGATCCTCTATCAGATATAATACTCTTAGGCATGCCATGCAGCCTCACAATCGCACTGATGAAAACTCTAAATATGTCAGGTTCTTGGTACGTCATACACACAGGGATAAAATGTGAACTCTTCGTCAGAGTGTCGACTACTACAAAAATCAAGTCGTGTCTCATTTCCATTAGTGACAATACAAAAATGAAATCCATTGAAATGACCTCCCATTTCAATTTTGGAATAGCGTGTGGTTGTAGTAATCCTGCAGGATGTCTACACTCTGCCTTCACCAACTGACATTCTAGACATCTTTCCACGTAGTTGACTATGTCCTGCTTCATTCCTTTCTAAAAGAATAAGGGTTTAAGGTCTGCCCTCATCTTTGTGACTCCTGGGTGAGTCATGTACACTTCTATATGAGCCTTGTTTAGGATAAAAATCCTCAACTTGTCATTGGGAGGTATGTAAATTTGACCCTTAAATATCAATAATCCATCGTTGTCCATAGTAAATCCCTCAAATTTTGGTACCATCATTGTGTTTTGTCTGATAAAATCCTTGAACTCTTTGTACCAGTCATCGTAGTGTTGTAAAGTTAGAATATTGTCACGTAGATTCATCTGAAGAGGCATCACCAAAAATATGTGTGGTCTCTGACTCAACACATCAACCACTTTTTTCATTGTTCCTTTTATGTAAGTAATCTCGAAATCATACTCATTAATTAATTATGACCATCGTCGTTGTTGCGCGTTTAAGTCGCTTTGAGTAAAGATATGTTGTAGAACACAGTGGTCCATTTTTAGTTCGAATTTTCGTCCAATAAGGTAGTGTCTCCAAACTCTCAAGGAATAAACAATGGCTAACAACTCCAAATCGTGCATCACATAGTTCTCGTCATGCCTTCTCAACTTTCTCAAGATGTAAGAGATCACTTGATCGTCTTGCATGAAGACTCCACCTAAGCCTTCCTTGGATGCATCAGTGCATACCAAGAAATCCTCATCCATGTCAGGGACCTTTAGTATCAGTTTTTTCATCAACATCTCCTTCAGCCTCCACACATTTCTCAGTCCCAACAAACTTCTTGTTCTTCTTCTGCAATTTCGTAATCATATTTGCTATCTTCAAAAATCCCTCGACGAATCGTCGATAGTATCTCGCTAAACCCATGAAGCTACGCACTTCGGGGTCATTCGTCAGGGAAACCCATTCCATAATAGCCTCGACCTTTGCTGGATCCACAATGATACCTTCGCTAGAGATGACATGCCCTAAGTAGTGAATCTTCAATTGATAAAATGAGCATTTAGACAATTTCCCATACAATTTGTTCTCTCGTAGACACTGTAGTACCAAGCACAAGTGCTTGTCATGCTCCTCCATCGTCTTAGGGTAAATAAAAATATCGTCAATGAATACTTGGATGAACATGTCCAAGTATTCGTGGAACACCCCGTTCATCAAACTCATAAATACCCCTAGGGCGTTTGTCAATCCAAACAGTAAAACAATAAACTCGTAATGTCCAAACCTCATCTTAAAGGCGTTCGTAGGGATGTATTCCTACTTGATCTGTAACTAGTGATACCCTAACTTCAAGATGATCTCTGAAAACACCGTCGCACCTTTCATCTGATCAAACAGATCATCAATCCTTGGAAATAGATATTGATTCTTGATCGTTTCGTTATTCAATTGACGATAGTCAATGCAGAGTCTCCACGACCCAGCCTTCTTCCATACAAAGATAATAGGTGCACCCCATGGTGACACACTTGGACGTATAAGTTCTAGGTACAACAACTCCTTCAGTTGCATTTTCATCTCCTGTAACTCCAGGGTCGACATCTGATAATGCGTTCTTGCTATCAGTTCAATTCCCAGTTTTAGGTCGATGGTAAATTGCAATTCCCACTCTGGCAACATCCCAGGTAACTCCTCAGGGAAGATGTCTCGAAACTTACACACCACCAGAAGGTTTTCTACGAATTCCACTACTTTCTTCTCATTTAACGCAAGGATCACATAAATATTACATCCCTTGTGCATGCTCTTCCGTAGTTGCAAGGAATACATGAACCTCAGGGAGACTCCCTGGTTCCGACCTACAATCACGTGTCTCTGTCCCTCATCATCGACTAAGCTCAACTGTTTGTCTTACAGTTGAGTATCGCATCATGCGATTCCAACCAGTCTATATTGATCACGACGTCATAATATCCTAAGATCCTAACGTACAGGTTGGCCCTTGTGACAAAATATCCCAGGTTAAGGCTACATCCCGTAACCTTACCTCCAATATTTTGTTTGGCTCCCAAAGCCATTTCTACAAAGCTAAACCCATCCTGTTCAATTGCCTTTATCTTAATTCTTTTTAGCATTGCACCAAAAATAAAACTCTCTATAGAACTTGGATCAATCAAAATACTAAGCGTCTGGTCAACGATGGTGCTTGACGTCTCGAGCACAGTAGACTAATGCTCTTCCTTGCAGTTATTCATCGTTGCATGAATTCGATGGGCCTTGCCTAAATCTCCCATGGTAGTGGGTTCGACTGATCCAGATGATCTAGTCCTCTCCACTTGGAAGTCATGTAGGTAATGTGGATCTCCACATGTCCAACGCCCTTTATTTGGTCAGGTATTCTTGGTACCTGAAGTAGAAGTTGTTGGCCCATCATCTTGGAGCCTTGGTCTGTTCTGTTGAACATGCCTAAACTGTTGTTGTTGCGTTTGATGCTATTGTTGGTGCTTTGGTCCTTGGTAAGGAGTCCGCCACTGAGGCATTGGTCGCTAAGGTGTAGTGAAGTTGGATGCTCTCAGATTGCATCAATACCTAGGGGCATGCCTAGCTGGTGTATGATGTTGTCGCACACCAGATGACGCCTATCCCACGGGTCTTGCTGGAGTCTTTCTCTGACCCCTGCTGATAAGTTCGTCCTCTACTATGAGGGCCTTCTGAACAACATCATGCAAGGTTTGAGGCATCATAATCCTAACCTTTGCACGAATGCTGACATTAAGGCCAAACACGAGCTTGTTGACCTTAAGTTTCTTGGTATTCATGTGGGGAGAATACCAAAGAAGTTCCATGAGATGGGCCTCGTACTCGAGCACTGTACGTCCACCCTATCACAAGGCATTGAACGCATTGAGTTGATGCTCAATGAATTCCTTATATAAATACCTCTCCTGAAACCATTCCTCGAATAGTTCCTATGACACGTATTTGACTTGCATGTTTAGTTGCGGCAGGAGCGTCATCCACCATAGAAAAACTCTCCCCTTTAGTAGAAATACCGCCATGTGGACCTTCACGTTGGAGGTATAGTCGTGAAGTTCAAATCACATTACCATATTCTCCAACTATGCCTCGGCGGCTATGTCGTCCAGGGAAACAAAGAAATCAGGAAATTTGACCTTCTCGAGTTCATGATGAATGCTACCAGTACTGACCAGGGCGCACGGTGGACCCTCAAAAGGTACCTGTTCCCTGGCCTCATCTCTATACAAATGGATTATCATTGCCTCATGCATCCTCTAGAAGGACCTCATTAGCCCAACCACATTGCCCATAGCTATATTTTCCTTCCTGACAACCTGTTCATCTCCCTGGGGGTTAGACCCCTCAGGTGTGGATGCTACTAGGGGCATGACGCCTCCTCCCCTAGAACCCCGTCGTCTACCTCCGTAGCTTCCTATAAACATGATTACCTTCACAAATACACATCAATTTAATTAGCGACATTATAATCAAATATATAATCAAAGAAGCCATAGTGATCCCAAGTCGTGGGTCATACCAACTCTATGTGGTCCCACCTATAACCCATTTTCTATATGGTCCCATCCACCCCTTTTCATGTTCCCTCTTCATCATGGCCCACACTCATAGAAACGACTTGGAAGCTCGTTTCAATTCCTTGCACGCTAATTTATAAAAAAACCCAACAAGAAGTAAGACAACTCAATGCCAATATTAGCACCATCAATAAAAACATGCATTCATCCATCAACACCAAAATAGAGGACCTCAAAGAAGACCTCACTACCCAACTTGAATCCTTCACTACGATGATCTATGCCAAGATGCATATCCCTGGAGATCTTCCCTAATCTGACCCACCTTTGAAAACTGAAGGTGAAAATTCCTCTCATTCCCAGAATTTTCAGCCCCATCCCTTTCAGCGTGACCTATGACTTCCACATGTGGATGTGAAAAAATTTTATTGCTCAGATCCCACTGGATGGGTAAATTAAATGAAACATTATTTCTCTTTGTATGGAATTACATATGAGTTGGCCAAACTCCGATATGGTTTTCTTCATCTAGGTCAAGAACGTTGGCAATGGTGGCAATGGATAAAAACTTCCTGCTAAGGGTATGTGGCTTGGACACACTTTGTGGCATAGATTTATGAATGATTTGAAACTGACACCAACCATTTAGGCTATTTGACAAAGTTGAAACAATCTTGCATAGTGGAATAATTTATATCTTCTTTTGAGCAATTGGATTTACGTAAAGAGGGCATGTCTGATGCTTTTTTCTGAGAATGTTTTATCAGTGGCCTCAACGATGATATTCGTGCCCATGTTCTTATGTCTCGGCCTTATATTTGGGTGGATCCTACTAAAATATCTAATGAAGCACAACAAGTTGTCTCTTCTCAAAACCAAAAACTCCTCTTTATTCCTCGCACTAAACCAGACACTCCGACTCTTCCTACTCCACTAAAGATACAAAAATTGACCAGGGTAGAAATGGATGAATGCAAACTCAAAGGACTTTGTTATAATTGTGATGAAAAATATTTTCCTGGGAAAAAGTATAAGAAACAAAATATTTTTATGGTCATCTTGAAGGATGTTTCAGAATACGATGTTGAGGATCCCCTTATGACCATGTCACCTGAACCCACTGACATGACACCTCCCTTAGACCCTCCCAAAGTAGAACCGGTCATTTCCCTAAATTCTCTCACTAACTTCTCTTCTCCCCAGACCCTCAAGCTAATTGGTTACATTAAGCATAGGAAGGTCACCATTCTTGTTGATAGTGGCAACACCCATAATTTTATTCATCGCCACATTGCCCAAGAAACTAATTGCTATATCGTTGTCATCAATATTTTTCAAATCATGATTGCCAATGGTGGGTGCATGAAATGTGGTGGGCATTGTGAAAATGTGCATATCCAAATTGGTCTGTACCACATGAAATATCATATGTTTTCTATCGACATGGGTGGTTGTGACATTGTGTTGGGTGCAGAATGGCTAAGGAATTTGGGTCCCATTCTCATGGATTTTAAGGAATTAACCATGCAATTCGACCAGGAGGGACAACAATATAAGTTCCAATGCATCACCAGTTGTTCCCCAAAGATCATTAGTTCTCATCGCATGGAAAAACTGCTAAAAAAGGTCATTCTGGAATTATTGCACAACTCCATGCAATTCAAGCCACTGAGACACCCTCTTGTTATGCGGAAAATCTCTCTATGGATAGGGTGAACCACAACAGACAGGTATAACTGTAGAAATCGAGTCAATTCCAGCCTATGCTATATAAACTTATTTGCAAGAGAAGTAAGAAAGAGGCTTAACTCGTCCAAACATTTGATGATGTCCACCATTGAGCACATTGACCCAAAGCTTTATACCTGCAACAAGTTCTCAACAAACAAGCAGAGCAAGCATATAGTGATGATATAACAAGTTAGCACATTAGATATCATAATCCATCAATATATAAAACAAACATGCCCATGGATCATAACACATATATTTGCAAGATATCAATTGGGCGGGAAAGGAGTATTTCTATTAATAAATGATCAACATAAGTGAAAACATTACAAACTTCTATGTCAACATGGTTCAGAACCAAGAAACTGAGTTCCTTCCAACTGGGCCTCCACCACTTCAATCCTCTACCAAAGGAAAGCTCATATAAGGGAGACAAAGAGGTTCTCCATCAATAAGGGAAGAGCTTGGGGTTTGAGCATTGTGTTCAAACTTAAAGGAAAAAGGGATGCATACTCAATACTGAAGTAATAATTTCTCCAAAGTAACTTTGCTCTCAAAGTTGAATTCTCTCCTCTTTTTCCATAGCTTAGAATTGGCTTCTTTATAGCCTTCAAAATGAAACTGAAGGGCCAATTCAGAATGTTTCTAGTATATGGAAGGCCAATGATCATAGATCTCCTGTCGTGACATGGAAACCCGACATTTAATTCTGATTTTCCAGCACAAATCCCAATGTACATGGGCTATATTGGAGCAACCAACGTATACACTTTCTATATAGCTTTCAAGGTGCGTACATATGGACACATATTTGTTTTTGTCTTTGTATTTATCAATCAGGGAAAGCAAGTCTACATGGGGGAATGGAATAGGCCCTCTCTGCAAGATTTCATAGGGTGAGGCAAATCTTTCTATAACAGATGCCCCCTAATGTGTCAGGTCAGTGGAGAATCTATGATGGCTGAAATACATTATAAATAACCCAGAAGTGGATGGTAGAGATCCAACTAGATGAAATCGATCGCTCATTACATTCTATATTGACTTTGCATACATGGCTGCCAAAATACATTGCAGATCCATGTAAAAAATATACCAAACAAGTGTCTGTGGCCATGAATAGGAAAATACAAATGTGGTTACATGCCAAAAATATGTCATAGTCACGAACAAGGCCCAGTAGAACTAGTTCCAAAACCAAACTGAATATATATGTATACGATGGAGTACAATATGATCTCCCATGATCATTGAATTTGTATAGGTACTGGTCCAAATTAAAAGGAGGCAACAGCTCAGGAAATCTACGGCCACATAGTGATGTCTTCAAGTCTTCTACATAATCCGCCAAAGGTGCAAGTCTACATCATGTGAATAAAGGAGTTGAGGTCGAACACAATTAGACATTGTTTGATTACTGGTCATTGATGTATACCATTAACAAACACGAGACAACCTACCGATAATGAAAGTAGGTATAAAGGCACCAAGTACATTATTACAAGTGTGAATAGAGGATTCACTGTCGAACACCTAAAGAATCCATTGATCAGGAGACATTTATGTATTCCCAACTATCGATGGAAAGAGAACCTGCCACTAATGACTACAAGCCTCAAGGTACTCATAAAAATCTAGGCCTCGTTTCAATAATAAATGGGATGATGTCGATGGAAATAGACCCACTGAAAGGAGAGCATTAAGGAATCTCTCATTAGTCAACACAAGGTACAAATATGGAGCTTCATTATTTGGTGGGAATCGGACAAAGAACAAGTTCATGAACCAACAACCCTGTGCATCTTTTGTGTGTGCCAAGAGTAAGTGGTACACGAAAAAGACCCTCTGAATAGTAGCCAATGATGAAAAAATACTGACAAAGTTGAGGAGACCACCAATAAGTCTAATGGAACCCAAGACACTACACGAATCCCAATGTGTGAATAGATATCTTGTCATTGAACACAAGGGAAACCACCCAGTCAGTGACCAATGATGAAATGTCAAATGTTGGCTTCAAGGTTACCTACCAATGATGGAAGTAGGGTCAGGGTGCATGATAGGACTAAAATATCATGTGATTCTGAGACAAGCCGAGGATATGGCCGACATGCAAAGTCAAGAGTTCTGAGGAGTGGCCAACACAGGTTGATAGACTTCCTTTGAATAAGAGAAAGAGACATATGGTGGAACCTAGCAGCATAAACTCAATGATAAAATCATTATATGCAAGAGGCATCAATGAAGTTCCTTATAGGGACTGGAAGAGTAACCAGTCAGTAGAACAAACTCTATAACAAGATCAGCTTCATAAGGCCATGCTAAACCCAAAATTATGATGAATGGACTCAAACAAAATTGTGCTCTATTCAAAGGCGACATGAATGTTGTCGATATAAGATAATACTCCCTTCCCACCCGTATTTTTTTTGTTTTTTCATAACAAACAAATGCTATGATATAGAGGAGGAAACGAGTGTCACAAGTAAGTAAAACTAGTTCGTGCAGTGGAACGTACCTATGCTAAATGTAGGGAAGTGCATGCAGCAGGTGCCCACTTGGGGGATTGTTCCCTCCTAGGTATAGGGTGTCAAATTGTGAAGGATATAAACAAGTCTTGTTGGCACAGGGGCATACCCAGGGTTCAATGCTACAACAACGCACCAAAAATACCCTAACTACCATCCCTTTCGGCAACACCTGCGAAGAAAATGAATTATCACTCGAGGTATAGATAGGGGTGGTTGCAGGACTCCAGTGTCTACAAACTTAGCTGGGACACAGATATGTGATTGTAACACCTTACATAGCACTTAGCAATTATAGTTCAGTAGTATTTGTTGAAGGAAAATCTCCCTGCGAACAGGTATATCTCCTCAAAGAGATAGACTCTTAACTCTAAGATAGAAAGTGCTTATCATGGTCACTAACTTCCTTTTAGATCTAGGTGGACTAGTGTGTGAGGAGGAAGGAGAAAAGAAGTACCTTTTACTGGTGTTTGTCCCTACACGCTCCGAGTTGAGCTCCAATCTTTCTCTCCTCGATAGATCTTGTAGACAAACAAAGTAGGACTACTTCCTACTTTATCAAGATTAGTCCAAGATAGGTTCATCTACTAAAGAGACAAATTCATGTGAGATTGAACATGAATTAGAAAGAAACAGGCCAAGCAAATTATATTAATGAGGACAAAACATTGCTTACAGCCATAGATGGATTGCAACAGTTTCATCAAGTCCTCCTTGTCTACCCCTTGCTCAAAAGTTCCACGATCGGAATGATGATTTCTTCACCAATTTCTCCCTATGAGATCATAGGTCTCTTTCTTCCAAAATATCTCTATTCTAGCACCACTTATAAGATCATATGTTTGGTGTGATTCTCCTTTTTCCATCCCCTTTCACCATTAGAAAGCTTGCTTATATAGCCTTGGAGAGGCTTTAACCATTTGAGATATCCTTGGGGAAGTTGAGGATTTTCCTCCTTCAGTTGAGGATATGCCCTAAGATCATGGTTGGACTAGGGATTCAAATCCAACTGCCTTCCAAGAATGAAAGGATCCTTCCCCCATTCATCTCAACAACTTAACAACTACCCAGAATAGGCAGCGCTCCCTCAAAAGGGCCATCAGAGCACTATATCGCTCCCTAGTAGGCTTTAGGGGGGTTCCAACGCTCTTAAAATCCATAGTGCTCCCTCAAAAGGGTTGTTTGGTGTTATAACGCTCACTAGCACTTTATAGGGTAGCGCCAGCACTCCTAAGGGTGATATAGGGGAGAGATCTCTTCTAAAACCTTAGATTGAAAGCTTCTTTTAGGTGGCAAGAGTTACTTAACTTCAGTTAACCATCCCTCTTCCTTCAAATCAAGTGTTTGAGGCACTTTAAGTGTCTTCTTAATGTCGTTATAAGTATGACACAAGTATCATGGCAGTATGATTTTCTTTGACACTTGCAACACTTGTGAGCAACATGCCACACTTGCGACACTTATCAAAGCGATTAATGTTTATGTGTAACAGATTGCCCCCTAAAGCATGAAGTTAGAAGATGAGAACTGATAACTGAAATGATTTGTAGACTTTCAAGCAAGGGTATAGATGCGGAGAACCTGACAGAAGCTGCACACAAACATCCAACAAATATTATGACATGTTTCAAACCCAAGGCATGCATACCTATGCTTGGGTGATCAAGACTTGCAAGATATGGCCACCATAAAATACACCGCGGATCCATAATTGTATTGATAAAAAGGTATAGCCATCGAGGATACAGTGTGGATCTATACTCTGATGACCTGAACTGATCGTAGCCACAAAGAATACACAGTGGATATATGAGATGACAAGACATAGCCACGACCAATACAAAGTGGATCTATGTAACAATATATGTGTCATTGTTCAAGAGAAACGCCTGCACAACCTGGAAAAGTACATATCAAAGTCATCACTCAACCCAGGGTCTTCTTATAGATCCCGATGTAGTACAAATCTAACCATGTGAATAGATGTCCTGATGTCGAACATGGCAGGAACCACTTGATTACTGGTCAATGATGTAAACCGTTAACAAGCACGAGGGATATCACCATTAATGTCAATGATTCCCAAGGTAATCTAGTACATTCCAACGAATGTGAATGGATGAGCTGAAGTCGAACATCCGTGGAACCATTCAATCAGAGGTCAATGATGTAAACCCACTGTCGAACATGAGGAAGCCTGCCATTGAGGCATGCAGGTCCCAAAGTACTAACTGGTTTCTAAGTCTAGTTCCTGGATAATGTGTTGAAGTAGATAGGAATACACTCGTTGAAGGAGGTCCTTGATGTATCCCCCATCAACGACATGAAAAAAACACAGAGATGTAATTGGTAGATCACATGAACGTGGACTGACACGGGTATTGAGACAAGATATTTGTGATGACTGACTCTCGAGGCGGATACTTCCCTTGAACACTGAGGCACGAGAGCAGAAACATGACATGGAAGAAAACTTTATGATGCAGTGGATGCTGTGACTTACATCAGGTGACCCAAAGGAGTGAAAGAAACTCGAAGGATTGGCTTAGTGCAGAGGTTCAACAGATTATAATGCGTGCAAAAGACAAAGTGTCGTGTTCAAGGGCGACTCTAAGAGTTACTTGGTAATGTTCTCACAAAACTGCTTGGCTTGCTTCTTTGAATTTTTCCCCCATCTAGATAGATGAGTACCTCTTTTTAATTTAATGAGCTCGAGGAGGATAACACATGCTCGATAAAACTCACCTTCGGTAAGTTCCTCTTCCTTTGTTTAATGAACTAGAAGAAGTAAGGGTTCGATCCAAAATGGGCATGTCGATGTTTTGTTTAGCGAGTCCAAAGATAGAAAACTTGAAGGTTTTTCATGATTATAGAGTCTGGAAAAACACTCAAAAGAGAAATCTCTCAGTTCCTTTTTCTTAAAGTATTCTGACGAGACCGAAAAAGAGATAAACTATTGCTCAACAGACGTTTTCTTCAAATACTTTAATGAGCATGAAGAGAACAAGGTGCTCGGTAATATTTTCATGTTTAGAGAGTCTAAAAGAACTTAAAGATGACTCCAATGTTGTCCTTTTTCGTAATGTTAGTCTCGTGAGGCCGAAAAAGAGATAAATTATCACTCGAAAGACACCCTTTCAAACCGTTTAACGAGTGGGAAAGGAAGCAAGATCACTCGACAATCTTTTCATGTTTAGAGAGTCTGAAAAGAGCTTAAAGGAGACTCCAGGGGGTTCCTTTTTCATGTGTCCATACAGGTCCGAAAAAGAGATAAAAGTCTACTCGGATGCATTCTCATGTATTTATGCGCACGAGAAAGAACAAAGACTAAGCTCGGTATGCCCCCAGCATGAAAGCTAGTGGCTTAACTCCAGAAAGATCAGCAAAGGCTGGAGACATGCCCTCCAAGCTTCGATTCATTCACCGGCTCTAAGGTTGTCACCAATTTCTCTAGAAGATGAGAAAAAGGAGAAGGGTGGATGAAAATAAGATTCAAGAGAGGTGACTGTTTCATTTTTTAATGAGCTTGACACAAGAAAAGAACTATGCTCAAGACCCCCGTTTCATTTTTTAATGAGCTTGCCACAGAGAAGAAAAACTATGCTCGTGGTTTCTTCCAGATCATGGCTTCCAAGAGGATAATTCTCTGGAAGGGTACCATGTTAATGGATAAAACGTGGTCATGGCCTCCAGAAGATCTTCACTGGATGGAAGATAATCACTCTAGAAGGGACACATGTTGAGGGTCGCGATAGGAGGAAGGAGATCAGGCTCCAATAATCCTACCGAAGAAATCACCATGTCTACTACCGGATCCAAATTGTCGGAAGTTGAAATCAAAAATCAATACCAGGAGGGGAGATAGAGTGTATATCTTCCCGAATTTCTTTATGAGGGGGAAGAAAAGATGATCAGTGACAGTTATCATGCCGAGGTAACTTGTCAATGTGAAACATTTCTGGGAGAGATTCATCCAAATTAAAAGTTGGGGAAATGTAGTTGATTGTAGACGACAAGGAACTCAACCATGATTGCATTGAGGAACTATCAAATGCCACTAGATGTTAGGCATCTGAAAAGGGAGAAGCGAATTGGGTAGAAACGTATGATGTTTCAGCTGGACTAAGTGGCACGGTGTCACTTAGTGCATCGAATTCCAATAGACGAGGTACAATCCAAGGGTCAGATGATTCCAAAGATTGATAAGCCGTGGTCGAAATCATATTGACGGTGGAAATATGATGTGTAGTCGGTGGAAGTGGTGTAGGGAAGGTACCCATGAGGCTAGAATATTTCAGTAAGACAACACCAATGCTTTGATACATGATCTTTTGGTCTCCCAAGAAAGGAATATTGTTGGTAATGGGAATGCGAGCATCGGTCCTGCAAAAATCCAATTGATCATCAGTGACAACTTTTCCCTGGTGAGGAAATTGTACACATCGAAAGACCGACGAGGAAATGACAGTCATAGAATAAAACCAACTTCTTCCAAGTAACAAGTTGTAATTGAGGGGAGCATTGACCACGTCGACATCAATAGTAACAATTTTGCCACCCAATTGGATGGGCAGGGACTGTAAAATCCCATGGGGATGAAAACCTCGCCCATCGAAGGTGCATAACATCATTGGGGATTTGTTGAGTGCTGGTGATTTTAAACCTTTCCAACACACTAAAGACATGACACAAGTTGAGGCTCCCTCATCCAGAATAGTTCGATGGATTTGTTGATTGTGAACAACAACATCAACTTGGAAAGCAAGTTGGTGGGAGATTCGAGATGCATAATTATCCAGGTTAAACATGATCTAATTGGATGACTCAGGATCAACAGCACCAAGAGCAGTCAAGAGCATTCTACATTGACTGGGCCAGTGCTGTAGAACTTCTAATGCAGACATAGCACGCGGTGCTTGAGATAAATCTTCAACAATGTTGTAGTTCTCGGCAGCACGTCAACTAGGATTGAAGGTAGCTTTGTGGATAGTGCTCTTAGGAGGCGGTAAGATAGAGTCAAATGTGCGTTTCTCAATCTGAAGTGGTCCAGACGGAGGATTAACCGATCGAAGACTAACAGAGGATGATGATGGATCTGGTAAAGTGTCGGCACCATTAGTGTCTTTTCCCTTGTCAGGGTTACTTGGTGTGTCATAGGTCTTAGAGCGAGTGTTCAAATTAATCCCTTTATACATATAAATATGTGCACTCGACGAGGCCTCATCACTAGGTTCGCTAGAACTGCCCCCATGAGAGGGGGTTTGAGCAACCATGGATTGTTGTTGTAGAAAAGGTTGAGTAAGCACAGCGGGTTGTGACTTCCCTTGGAAAATTTTGGCCACTTCATTGTGAAGTGGACAATCTCGAGTGTAGTGATCGTCACCAGAAATGATACATGGGAATTTCAGTTTCCTTTGTGGTTTCTTTTCTGTAGCAGGTGGTTGAGCTTGATTTTTTGTTTGTTCATTATTATTTTTTTATTTATTCTTTGTCTTCTTCTTACCTCTGGATTACTGTGAAGGGGAAAATTGAACTGCATTCACCTCAGAGATCTGAGTTTGGGGGGAGGTAGAGGAGGGTGTAGTTGATTTGGAAAAAGATTGAATTTTGATGAAACCGATAACATCATCTGCATGAGATGAGGATGATGGCTTAGAAGGATCGGTATTATCATGAGCAGCATTCATAAGCAAATCATACAAAGTACCAGATTAGGAATAAACCAAGTCTAAGTACTGAGCCTGAGCAATGGCTTGTTCCTCTGTGATCGCACCACCCATAGCGACATCGCGAGTGATTGGGGGTAACAGTGATTTAGTGAACCATTCTGCCAAGAGCATGTCAAGAATGACTGCCTTGATCATCCTTCGTCGTCGCCTCTACTCATGAATATGGTCAGAAATATGCACGGAGTTCGTTTGACGAAGGGAGGTCAAGAGTTCAGTACCCATCTCGTAGTGAATAGGTAGTTGAAAGTGCGTGAGGAAAGACATGGCAAGGGAATTGAAGTCATGAAAAGAAGCACGTGGTAGTTCGATATACCACTTTGCTGCCGAACCAGTAAGTGTTCACTAGAAAAGACGCAAACGTATAGAATCATCCATGAGGGAGTTTGATGAACACCAAAAATGGAAAGTCATCACATGGTTGTTCGGATCTTCCCCAAGGTTTCCGTCAAATTTCGGAATATCAGAAGGAAGCTTAGCTGGAATGACTGGCCAAACTGGTGAATGAGAAATAGGATCATTAGTTAACCGAGACAAGTCTAGGAGATCCAGAGTCGCAAGGAAAGGGAGCTATCAGTTAATATGCGAATGATACTGGTGCGACATCGAAACACCAGTAGGACCATAGACTGGGTTTGGTGGATAGTTGTAGTCAGTAGGTCCTCCTTCATACGGTTGTTGATTGCTAGGATAAGTAGGATTCGATGGTTCATGAGAAACATTGGCATAACCCGGTGGGTTTTGAACATTATAGGCCGGGTGATTTATTTTCCCATGAGGAGGATAAACATTTTGGCCTTGAGAATGGTAAGGGGTAGATACCGGAGGTGGATACGCATGAGGCCCATGAGGAGGATAGGACTGTGGTCCTGGAGAACTCCAGGTGGTGTTTTGGATACTGCCCAGATAAGATTGCCTGTAAGATGTTCCGGGAGGGACAGGATTGGTACTCCTCCTAGTGGGTTATTATACAAGTGTCCCCCAACGTGGGGTTGAGTAAAAGTGCCTCCTGAAGATACTCCCCAGGATTGTGGAGGGTTTCCAGCAAATGAGGGTTTCCCCCCTACCAGTAGTGGATTTACGACTGTGGTATGACTAGAAAACGAAGGTTTCCCTCCAAGAGGAGTATGAAAAGGGGGTTGTCCTCTGGGAGGGGCAGGCCCACCATGGAAAGGTAGTCCTCTAGGAGGGAAAGATATGTTGGATGGTGGTTTCCCTCCAGCCGGTTGTGTTTGGCCAACAGGGGTCTGCATTCTCAGGTGAGAAGATGTCCCAACAGGATCATGTGGAACATGCGGAGTTGTAGAGTAAAGACTTGTAGAAACAGGGGTGGAGATTGAAGTGCTTTGGGGAAGAGTAGAGGTGATGAGTCCAGCATTAGGATGGACTTGTGTTGGTGTAGCAGTAGAGTGAATAACCTGATCGACTGGGTGATTGATGGTTTGATCGAATGGTCCTGTTTCACTGGGAGGGTCATGAGGAGGAAAGGGTTGTTGAATAGATTTGAAATGTTCATAGAGATCGCGTCCCGATGAAGTCCACCATACAGAACAAGAAGGTGTGTGATTAGTTTCTACTGCAGCGCTAGGAAAAACAGGAGTCCTATACTCGTCACCAAAGAGTGGTTATGTGGATCCCATATATGTTTCGGTAAAGATCCTCTCTGGTAATCGTGGGACTTCTTCATCTATGACATTCCCAAGGGAGTCTAAAAAAACCAAAAGTGGTTCAAGAGGAGTTACCGACACAGGTGTGGTGGGATTTTCAACCGTGTCCAAAGCGTCTTTTGGGTTATCTAACGGGGGAGAAATAGTACTTCCGGCGTCAGATGGATTTTCTACCTCTCTACGGTAGTTGTCTTCTGGAGGGTTAGGAGGTAAGGGTTGATAGCCTTCCGGAGGCAACCCTTGCATCCTATGTGATCGACGAAGACCTTTATCGTCTACGGGCTCAATTGTGGAGAATAACAGAACACACTGAAAATATAGGGCCAACTAACAAAAATAAATAGTATGCGCTAAAAAAATCTAGGAGTCAACCAAGCAGACAAAACTTCTCTTGATGACCATACTAGTTGGTGATGAAATCCAACGTCGCGTGATCAAGTTGAGAAGGGGCTGGGATATGGTGGAATAGTTACAATGGCGACCTGCTTAACGAACTTACGCCTTGGTGCAATATTCCATGCAGTAATTGTGGATTTAACCTCCAAGTAGCCCGAGTGAGTTTGACCAATGTCTGTTCCAGGTACAATGAGACTTCCCTTCACCATCACCTTATGTAAGTACCTAAATATTATGGAAACTAAAGATACCAATTCGTAGTGAGTCCCTAGGCGGGTAAAATCGACAGTTCGATCTAGAACGTATGGGCAGGATAACAAGTCCGAAATCAAACGTAAAGGCTCCCACACATAATCGTGGGTATACCTCCAAGTGACCCCCAATATACGATCCAACCACTACAAACAGTTGAACCACGGAGGGATAATATCCGTAACTCACCCGAATGCGACCTCATGCGTAACCCTTGTGTGAGAGGGGGATCCCAGAAAAACAATACGACAATTGGATTTGACTCTCCCTAACTCAGGACGCTAATGTTTGTTTTGAAAACTTTGGAGAGTTTTAATCACAGCCTAATCCAAAGTGCTAACCCTATTCTATTGTTGGTGGAAGATCCTAAAAATAAAAATGTTTTAGATAGTTTTTAATTAGCATTCATTTTATAGTTGTTCTTTACTCAAAGGGTGCATGAAACTGAAACTAATGGAATGATGACTCAATGCCCAAAAATATGCATAGAATATGATAAGAAATCATTTCTTTTCGATGAACGCCTATTTAAGGGAAAGAGAAGGAGTCGTTTTCACTTTTAAACACTAATATGCAAAGTCCTCAAAC
Organism: Picea engelmannii; assembly: GCA_009831015.1. Lineage (NCBI taxonomy): Eukaryota > Viridiplantae > Streptophyta > Pinopsida > Pinales > Pinaceae > Picea > Picea engelmannii. Next base: position 22,655 of record WSFP011384661.1, read on the forward strand.
AATTGGTTCTCAATCGAATCCAATGCAATGCTAAAACATTTTCAAAAACACCTTCTAATATGCAAATCAAGCACTAAAATGTATCTTTTCATTTTGTATGTGAATGATGGTTGATTCAATGCAAAAACTTCTCCTATCAACTACCTTTTCAGATCAAGGAGATTCATACAAGCAGGATCAGATTTTGCACACACAACACACACCCTCTTGCTGTGATTGAAGCAAGAAGAAAACAGAAAACAAAAATAACAAAGAAAAATAAAAGAATTCACACAAAAATGAGGTGTTCAATGAACGACGACCTTCAAAAAACCAAGTGAGAAGAGTCACAGACTTCAGATGTCCTTCACTGGAGTTCCTGCTCAGTCGGATAGGAGAGGAAAAAAGAAGCAGATCGATTTCAAGATCTCAACAGCAAAAACTCAAAAAGAATGAAGAAGGGCATAAAATCTGAACAACAAGGTGTTTACTTCTCAGGAGGAAGCATGTCAAAGGTCAAAGGAAGAATCATGAATTTTAAAACAGCTCAGCAAGTGAAAAAACAGGTTTAGACCTCCAAAAATTGCAATTTTTGAAGAGATTTTGGGAAAAAATGGATGGCGCTATGGTATAAGGGCCACCATAGCGTTATAAATCTCTGTCTAACACTTCCAGGGAGTGCTGGCACTCTGCGAACATGGGCAGGGGGGCGCTAGGCTCAAAAAACTCACAAAAAAGTCCAAAAACCCAAAATTTGAATCACATTTTGACAATTAGGTTGAGTGTGATGGGGTAAAGAGGGGTGAACAAGGCCTAAGAATAAAAAGGGTGAGACAAGGCCTATGAGGAAAAATCAAAACCAAAAATTTCTGATTTGATTCTCCCCAGCGGAGTCGCCAGTTTCTATTGAAGGAAAATCTCCCTGCGGACAGGTAGATCTCCTCAAAGAGCTAGACTCTTAACTCTAAGACAGAAAGTTCTTATCATGGTCACTGACTTCATTTTAGATCTATGTGGACTAGTGTGTGAGGAGGAAGGAGAAAAGAAGTACCTTTTACCGGTGTTTGTCCCTGGACGCTTTGAGTTGAGCTCCAATCTTTCGCTCCTCGATAGATCTTGTAGACAAACAAAGTACGACTACTTCCTACTCTATCAAGATTAGTCCAAAATAGGTCTATCTACTAAAGAGACAAATTCATGTGAGATTTAACATGAAGTAGAAAGAAACAGGCCAAGCAAATTATATCAATGAGGACCAAACATTGCTTACAACCATAGATGGATTGCAACAGTTTCGTCAAGTCCTCCTTGTCTACCCCTTGCTCAAAATTTCCACGATCCGAATGATGATTGCTTCATCGATTTCTCCCTATGAGATCATAGGTCTCTTGCTTCCAAAATATCTTTGTTCCAACACCTTATAAGATCATAAGTTTGGTGTGATTCTCCTTTTTCCATCCCCTTTCACCATTAGAAGGCTTGCTTATATAGCCTTGGAGAGGCTTTAACCACTTGAGATATCCTTGGGGAAGTTGAGGATTTTCCTCCTTCAGTTGAGGATCTACCCTAAGATCATGGCTGGAATACGGATTTGAATCCAACTACCTTCCAAGAATGAAAGGATCCTTCCCCCATTCATCTCAACAACTTAACAACTACCCAGAATAGGCAGCGCTCCCTCAAAAGGGCCATCAGAGCGCTATAGCGCTCCCTAGTAGGATTTAGGGGGGTGCCAATGCCCTTAGAATCCATAGCACTCCCTCAGAAGGGTTGTTTGGTGTTATAACACTCCCTATCACTTTATAGGGGAGCACCAGCGCTCCTAAGGGTGATATAGGGGAGTGCTCTCTTCTAAAACCTTAGATTGAAAGCTTCTTTCAGGTGGCAAGAGGTACTTAACTTCAGTTAACCATCCCTCTTCCTTCAAATAAAGTGTTTGAGGAACTTTAAGTGTCTTCTTAATGTTGTTATAAGTATGAAATAAGTATCATGGCAATATGCTTTTCTTTGACACTTGCGACACTTGTGAGCAACATGCGACACTTGTGAGAAACATGCAACACTTGCGACACTTATCAAACCGATTAATGTTGATGTGTAACAGTATTGAATCTTTGTCTTCAGTGAAAATAAACCCTAATTACGACACACCGTAGTATTCAACCGATTCAACATATCCAAACACTAAGAATACAAATAGAGATCATATCTAGCATTCATTCACATTATTCAACATCAACAAATCTACCTATCATTCATCTATATCAAATCACTAAGCAAGTAAATACATAAACACATTAATGCATCACACAAAGAATTGATAATAGAGTATGTACGTGGTTCACCCTGACCCTGGGACTATTTCCACCAAATCTTCATCTTATTTATTATCTTTCTTCAACCTTATTACATGCACATATCCTTCAAATCAACTTCGCAGAGGACATGAGATCTATGCACTCTTCACTAGATCCTGCTTCCCCAAGATAGGTTACAACACAAAGCCTACATACAGTCCCTTACAGCCACTTGCACTCAGCCTTCCAGACATAAAAAAAGAACTAACAAATGTTACTTGAACTTACCACCATTTGCAACTGGATTGTCATTCACACTTAGCTATTGATACTCACTTAGCACTTAGCACACCAGACTACTAGGTCTACTTCTTACATCACCTAGCTACTTATTTATACACTGCAAAATCAGGCCTAAACATGGGTAAACCCATGGGCCTACATCCCCATGCCCATTACATAATCCCAAATCCAAAAACTCCCTAAAAGGGGGTTGAAATCCAATAATCTTCACTTCATCTTGTGCTCTCCCTTCGACAACCTATCGAAGTCCCAAAAATAGGTCCAACATGACCAAGGATCCTCAAAACTTGGTCAAGCAAAAACACACCACCAACACTCACCTGTGACTCATCTCGAGTCACTCTGATATGGATAATTCTGCCTCAAAAACATTGAGGTTGTCTTGAGCTTCTTCGACTTGTTGTTATTCCATGACCTCTTGTTCAACGAACTTCTAGATAACAACTTCGTTGACAGGTCCCTCTACGCGTTGTTCTGCTCCAATGATGATTTGCTCCAGTTCTTCTCCTTGGCCTTCGATCTCTATGAATAGATAGAAAGCCTTGTCCTATATAGGTTGGATCCTCTGAGTCACTTCCATGACTCTTCTCTGAATGGCATGGACCTACTTTTGATCACTGCCTTGTTCTTGGGATCACTTCATTCTTTCAACAACTGACAGGAACTTCAACTACCCCTATATTAATTCTACATGATACTTCGCCTCTTGGAGCTATGACTCCAATGTCTTCAGTTCTATATTATCAATGAGTCACTCATATGTTTGGGCACTGTGATCACTCAGTGTCTTGCATTCCATGGCAAGGGCCTTTATTCTCTCAACTATGCCTCGAGCAGTTGCATCTCTTTGATCCCTCACATCCTATGGAGTGTTAGGAACTGCATGGAGCTCTAAGTCTGCTATTCTTTGTTGTAGCTACTGGATAGCTTCCACAAGCTGCTCTAATTGATTCTCAACTTAGTATTATACCTTTGGCTCCAAGCCAGTCATAGAGCAGAGTGATCTGTTTACTGCTTCTTTCAATTCGAGCTTCTTTGTGAGCAACTATTCATTTTCTTGATGAAATCTACGTTTTCCCCTTTTCAAGCTTCATCTAGAGAGAAACCTTCTCCTGCTCTGTAAGTCAGCATTGTTCTATGAGTACTTCTTTCACTTGCTTCAAGGCCTGGGTGGCTTGTTCATTTTCTACTTGTGCACGATGAAGGTGAGCTTTGGTCGCATCTGCTAGTCGGTGGAGTTGGGTTTTCTCATCTCCCAACTCTAGTTCTCTCGATTGCAGGGACGTAGTGGACACTGCACGACTGGACTGAAGGGCCTATTGTACCCCTCAGAGGTCGACCTTGATTCTGTCATACATCTCATCCTGCTTGGATTTTTGTTTCTGTAATATTTCCTCTGAGGCATTATTTACAGCTCTAATGATGAAGTCAAAATCATTGAAAATGAGCACAGTCTTCATCTTAGTCACGGTGGATCTGGATTTCTTCTAGGAAGAGGGTTTCAGGGGAGAAAAATTCCTCTTATTCAAAGGATTTGACTCATATCTAGGCGATCTTGCTTTACCTTTCTTCTGCTCATCTTCTTTTTCATTGCTCTCTTCTACCTTGTCATCACCCCCTCGGTCAGGTGATGCTAAAGAAGTCTTTTCTGAGGTGCTTCTTAAGTCTTGGAATTCTTTGGTTTTCTTCCTTCTGCTGGTTTTGGGTGTGTCATGTTTTATGTGAGTAGCCTCTGAGCTGTCAAGTTCAGGATCAAACATCTCTGCAAGTTTAGCGGGGATAATGAAGTCGATTGAACATTCCTTAGTTATCTCCTCGAGGTCCTCTTTGGTGAGCTTGTAGTAATACTGAATCTCCTCCTTATGTTCATCTACTCGCATAGCAATATAGATGAAGTGTCGATCTACGCAGAACTTCATGAGGGGTCGGAAGAGTTGTAGGGTGTTCAACATCATACGAGGTTCGACTTAGATATCCATCTTTAGCTGGAGATAGTATGTGTGAAATACATCGTTCAACTGCCACTATTTCCCCATATCGCTTAAGTACTAGAGTGTGGTGAACTTCACAGCAAGCGGCTCAAACGACTCAGTGTTCGGGAAGGTCGCACCTTCTGGCATCTCCTAAGAAACAAACGCGATGAGGATCAGGAGCCATCTAAAGTGGAACTCATAGCCCTGATCCTGTGCTTCGGGAAAGTCTATTTCTATATGATTCACCAGGTACTTCACCCAGTTCATCTGTATGCCTTTCACACATTTCCCCACGAGGTCAATGACAAAGCCTGTGACCTACGTGGATCTGTTCTTTCGTACTAGCTTCCCTGCAATTAATTGACATGCTACGCATGCTACACCATTCTATATGGAGGCTACCTTGTAGCTTCGCATCCCCTTCTCAACATCGTCATATGTATCCTTGATATTTTGTGCTAACGCGCGATCTATGGATTTCCCTCGATAGAAATCCTATGGATCGTGTCCTGGTATACTCAATCCAGTGATCGTATGGATCAACCTCGGATCGAATGTGATACGACATTCTAGCCATAAGTAGCCACCATGGTAACATGAAAATAGGATCTTGACATAGGCATTAACTTCCTGGTGCCTTCCAAAGTGTGGGATTTTCTTTACATTCAACAAGATGGACTGTGCGAGGTTCATCGTCCACGGCTGGGGGATTATTTTCAAGTTCTTCCCCTTTGTCCTGGTCAAGTATTTATACGGGGCGAGCTTACTATGGTTCTTGCGGTCACCTAAGTTGAAGTTGTTGAACTTCAACACTACGATCTTGTCCTGCTGCACTCAAACTGCACGTATCCCCTTCGAGAGGTACGTCGTAACCATGGTGTAATTAAAATCTCTCGGTACACTATCACGACTCACTGCACCAGGTAGAGGTGGGATGTAGTCGGGTAATATGGTTGGTATTAGCTTCAAATTTTCTAGGTCATATTTGTGCTTGGTTCTCTTTTTTGTGACAACTCGGGCTGGTCTGGATCTACGAGTGGTCAACGGAGAGGCTTGCATTCCTCTCATCAAGGATGCTTGAATACTTGAAGACGTTAACTTCTTAGCCATGAGATCGGTGAGAACTTCTTTGATGGTTTTCTCCATGGTGTTGAGCTTGTCTGACATGCAGGCTTAAATCTATATATATTTGTCTATTACATGCATAAACCTGCGGTTAGGGATTCATACACACAGGAAATACAAGTGTTACTTAATCGCACATTTTTTGGCCACCCTTGTAACTCCTGTTGGTACCCCGTCGAGTGGTAGAGCATCAGAAAACAATTGTATACAAATCAACCTAGATCTCCTGAATCCCTCAATAGATAAAAATATCAATCACGTTAGTTATATAGTGCCACCAAGAACAACACTTGAGAAGATTCTCTCTAGTACCTGGGTAGTCGGGTAGTACGGATAAGGGCAAGTATAGCCTCTCTAGTTGGTGCCCTGAGATATTGGGCCAAGTACTACTATTGGACCCCACATGTATATCAGAGAGATATAGCATAGGGAAAACCCTTGTTTGTATAACCCTTGAATACCCTAACCCTTGTGATGGAAACAAAAAATAAAAAACAAAACAGACAAGATCTATTGTCGTGCCACTGTGTCTCTTACATTCGGGTTGCATAATTACTAAACATTTCTCCATGTTAATCATTTGGGCATTTCGTCACTGCAGTATTCTTTAGATCAGAGTATAACTTTGCAAGAATAAAAAATAAAATAGTCAGGATCCTGTTGGCACCATTATTTGAAACCTATCT